>JAJBZI010028433.1:0-12026 GCA_021234465.1 Dendrobium hybrid cultivar
CTAAAGCAGTGCCTCCAATATTGATGTTGCCATTCACTCTATAAATTTTATTGTAGCTCCTAAAGACAAGGTCCTCTGGGAAGACATTATTTTCTCTTTAAAAGATTTTATTACATAGCACTCTTAGTAATGATGTACTTTATGACTGGCATGATTTAGTTTGCCACAAAAAATTATTCCATTAGATTTTCCATGTATGCTTGGTTTGCATTTAGAAATGAGCTTAAGACTGCTGATAACTTATTGCTTCATGGTATACATATTAACCCAACTTGTATTCTTTGTGGTAATTGCTTGAAGAATACTTTGTATTTATTATTTCAATGTGACTTCTCCTATTTCATTCTTTTTTAATTTATTTCCTCAATTTAAGCATGTATCGAGCAGGCCCTGTTAACTCATGTATATACTAGCTTTAATCAAGTCTTTAATCATTGTCATTTGGCCTATCTTACCATTAACATTGCTATATATTTCATATGGCATGAATGTAATGGCCATGTTTATGGTGCCAACAAAACTAGTAAAAACCATACTTATTACAAGTCAAATATGATATTTATTATAGATCCCTTTCATGGAAGAATGGCAAGGAATTATACTTTAAAATTTTTGCTCCCTAGCCTTCTTCTTAGTTCCAATGACCCTGTGGTTTCATTACATCGTGACCCATGGTTATCTTTGGTTGCTTTTCTTTTTTGTTGGAAAGATCTTTTATAAATTAAATCTGTAGTTCTTTGAAGCTCTCTTTTTATGATGGTCTTTGGTGCTGTCCTGCCTATCCTATATGCTTGAGGAAGCTCCTCCTCCTCCTATAGCTAGATTTTCTCAATCCACTCGGCTTCTCATTTCTATGGATAATCGAAGTTCTTTAAATAAGCCTGAAGTAGCATCTGCTACTCCATGCAAGAAGGATATTCATTTCTAGTGGGATGACAATTTCCAAAAAGCATTCAATAGTATTAAATAATATTTAACAAATCCTCTATTATTGGTTGTACCTATTCCTATGAAGAAATTAATTTTGTATACAATAAATTTAAGTGATTCTCTTAACATGTTGTTAGCTTAGATAAATAAGGAAGAACAAGAGAATGCACTTTGTTATTTGAGAAGACATTTGCTTCCAAATGAAATTAATTATCCACTGATCGAGAAACATTATTTGGCTCTAATTTTCATTGCTCATAAGTTAAGGCACTATATATTATCTTTTTATCTTATAAGGTAAATCTTATCTCCGTATTAAACACATTATAGTATATGATGACTCATCTAACATTATCATGAAGATATGCCTGATGTTCGATGGTTCTATTGTAGTTTGAAATTATATTTATTCTCCTGCCTGCTGTGAAAGGATAAGATCTTATAATATTTTTTAGCAGTGCATGTAGTTTAGGATGATTATCTAATAAATAATGAGCTGCTAGATGAACAAATCATGAAGTTAGAATTAAGTGAAAAATCCACCTCAAAATTCTATTTTGATGGTGCTACCTCTTGCCAAAAAGGAGCATCTCACAACTCTTCCCAAAGGAAAGTTGGAATTGGCATAATGTTTGTCACTCCAGATAAAGGTTTAATATATTACTCCTACCACATATCAAAATCCTATACAAATAATGAAGTTGAGTATGAGGCTTTAATAATTGGGTTATATTTAGTAATCATAAATGAAATTCAATAGATCAAGATCTTCGAAGATTCACAGCTAGTGATCAATCAAGTAGCTAGAATTTATAAAGCGCTGAAAAAGTATGATCCCATATTATTAATATACAATTCATCTTCATGAACAAATTCTAAACTTAACTTTGTATAGGATTCCTTATGGAAAGAATTCCGTGGTGAATGCCCTAGCAAAAATAGCCAATGAATTGGATTTTTCATAAGGAAAATTCAATTCTAATAGAAGTAAAAAGTCACAAAGCCTTGTCTCCCATTGACATTAAATATATCAATAAAAAATCTCCAACCAAAGTGAAAATTTTTTTTGTATTAGATGATGAGATGCTAGATTAGAGAAAAACTTTCATTGACTACTTGTGAGAAAACAAGCATATTCATGATAGACCAATCACTGATCCGATCAAAAGAACATCATTATCTTATACCTTAATTAATGACACCTTATATAAAAGATCATTCGATCAGATATAAATACGGTGTCTCAATAAATTAGAAGCATAGAAAGTCATAAAAGAAGTACATGTTGGATTGTGTGGTGCACATCAATCATGACCTAAAATGAAAATTAAAATTAAATGAATGGGATATTATTAGCCATCAATGATAGTTGACAACATGAATGTTCCATGTCATTGTCATTAGAATTAGGTGTATAGTGTAGTCCTACATCAACCACCAAATATATTGCATCTAGAATTACTTCATGGCCTTTCAAAATTTAGGGAATGGATATTATTAGTCTGATAGATCCACCATCTTCTAGAGGTCATATATTTTGATTAACAATGATAAATTACTTCTTTAAATACGTAGAGAGAGTTCCTAAAAGAGAAGTCAAAGTACATCACGTTTTAAATTTATTTAAAGACCATATCATGTACCAATTCAATGTTTCTCTTTAGATCATATTGGATAATGATCCATCATCCAGAAGTAGTAAAATAAATTACTTTGCTAGAAGATAAGATTGATTGGAGATACTCAATAATATATTACTCTCAAGAAAATGGATTAGTTGAGGCCTTTCATAAAACTCTAGCATAAATTATAAGAAAAACTCTTAAACAATAATAAGTGTTAATAGCATGAGAAGTTAGATGAAGATTTATGGGCATATCAAACCACTTATAAAACTCTTACTCAATCTATGCCATATACTTTAGTCTTATGAGTAAAAGTTGTTATTCCTTTAGAGGTTCAACTTCCTTTACTTAGAATTGCAGTAAATTATAACATAACATCATATCAAAATGTCAGACTTCATCTAGAAGATCTTAAAAGTTTAGAAGAGAAACAACTGCAATCTCAATAAAACCTCAAATTATCTAAATCTAAAATGATTTTAGTGCACAACAAATTGGTTCACCCAAGAACTTTCCAACTAGGAGACTTGGCCTTAGTTTTATGAAGGCCTATTTTACAACATCGAAAGATAGGTAGTAAATTGCAACTAATGTGGGAAAGTTCATTCATGGTAGAGAAGATTTATCAAGCAGGATCTTATCAACTTGTAGATTGTAAAGAAAATTATCCCAAGTTACCTATCAATGGATGGTATCTTAATAAATGTTATTATAGATAATATATTAAAAAAACTTCATTAAAGGAAAATTTGAAAATTAAATTATCTGTATTTTTAATGTTACGCAAACTTGGTCTAAATAATGAGGCAGGTATGGGAGTGTATTACTATAACTAATGAATTTTTAAAATTTTCCCAATGATTGTTTTAATTTATTTGATTTTTCTTAAGGATTAATGTAATCATCTTTTGATTACACCTTTTGTTTTTAATTTTGGATGGTCAGGGCTATTATGCTTGGTAATCTTCTAATCTAACGACGTAAATCTAATTACTTGGGATTGATCTTCTATTTAGGCATAAATCCACCTGAAAATAGCTATTATGTTTAAGTCTATTCTTACGGCATCGTATATACTCCAATTAAAAATAGACATTAAGTTTAAGTCTATTCTTATGCATCCTATATTCTTTAATTTAAAAATAGACATTAGGTTTAAGTCTATTAAGATGACTTCTTATATGCTCCACTTAAAAATAGCCATTAGGTTTAAACCCATTCTTATAGTATCCTATATGTTCCAGTTAGGAAATATTCATTAGGTCTAAGTCTATTTTTGTGGCATCCTCTATGCTCCAGTTAAGAAAAAAAAATGTTGTTAGCTTTAAGCATACATTTAAGGCATCTTATATGCTTCAGTTAAAAATAGTTGTTAGGTGTAAGTATATTCTTGTGGCATTTTATATGCTTCCTAGTTTGAAAATAGACATTAGGTTTAGGTCCATTCTGATAGCATCCTATGTGCTCCACTTAAAATAGTCGCTGGATTTAAAGCCATTCGTATGGAATCCTATATGCTCAAATTCAAAATAGTCATTAAGTTTAAGTCCTTTCCTATAAAATCCTATATGCTTCAATCAAAAATAGCCATTATGTTTAAGTTTATTCTTATGGAATCCTATATGCTCTAGCTAAAAAATAGTCATTAGGTTAAGCACAATATTTTGAAATTCTCTATGTGGAGTTAAGAATAGTTGTTAGGCGCAAGCTAATTCTTATGGAATCATATATACTTCTAACATAAGTCTTCTTTTACGATAGGCATCCTACCTAAAAATAGTCATTAGGTGTAAGCCTATTCTTACAGCATCCTATATGCTTCTAGCATAAGTCTACTTTTACGTTAGCCATCCTACTTACAAATAATTATTAAGTTTAAGCATGATCTTATGACAATTTATATATTTTAATTATATGTCCGCTTTTATGTCATCCTACATGCTCCAGTTAAAAATAGTCATTTAGTTTAAGTCCATTTTGATGGTATCATTTATGCTTCCCCTTTAAAATATTCATTAAGTGTAAGCCTGTTCTTATGGCATCCTATATACTCATATATTCTTATGCCATAAGTTTACTTTTATGGTAGCCATCCCACTAACCAAGAGTCATTAAATATAAGCTCATTCTTACATCATCTTATATTTGTTCATCATAAGTTTACTTTTATGGTAGCCATCACACATAAAAATAGTCATTATGTGTAAGCTCATACTTATGGCATCATACATGATTTTGGTAATAGTCCACCTTTACTGCATCAATCCTGCTTAAAAAAAGAGTCTTTAACTATAAGTCCATTCTTACAGTATCCTATATAATTTCTACATAAGACCTCTTTTACGACAACCATCCTTCTTAAAACTAATCATTAGGTGTAAGCCCATTCTTATGGCATCACATATAATTTCTACATTAGTTTGCTTTTACGGTAGCCATCCTACACAAAAATAGTCATTAATTGTAAGCCAGTTCCTCTGGAATCTTATAAACTTTTGTTATAAGTCTGCTTTTATGTCATCCTATACTCACCAGTAAAAAATATTCATTAGTTTTAAGTCTATTTTTACAACATCATATATACTTCTTCTTAAAAATAATCATTAGGTGTATGCCCATTCTTATGGCATCCTATATACTTTTGGCATAATTCTGCTTTTATAGTATCCAACTTTCTTAAAAATAATCATTAAGTGTAAGTGCATTCTTACTGTATCGTATATTATTCTGACATAAGTATGCTTTTAAGGCGGTCATCACACTTAAAAATAGTCATTGTGTAAACCCATTCATACAGCATCTTAGATACTTTTGGTGAAAGTCTACTTTTATGAAATCTATCCTACTTAAAAATATTCATTAGGTGTAAGCCCATTCTTACAACATCCTATATAATTTTGGCATAAGTTTGCATTTGTAGTACCCACCCAGCTTAAAAAGAGTTGTTAAGTGTAAGTTTGTTCTTACGGCATCCTATATACTTCCAACGTAAGTCTTCTTTTATGCTACCCATTCTACTTAAAAATAGTCATTAGGTGTAAGCCAGTACTTATAACATCCTATATACTTCAGACATAAGTCTACTTTTATAGCAGCCATCCTACTTAAAAACAGAAGCATAAGCCCATTCTTATGGCATCTTATATATTTCAAGTTTATGCCTCTTTTACAACTTCTCTCTTTATAGTTAAGGGTACACTTTTCAATCAGTATCCTATCTTCGCTAAATCTCATTCTAAATATTTTAATAACTTTCCCTGTGGCATTCTCTTTTTGCAAATTTAATAAATTGGGGATATGCTACCTGGTATTTTCCTGATCTAACTACTTAATCTACTTGTTTAGGATCATTTCCTCCTTAAGTATTTACCTAATTTTAAATTAATTCTTGTTCCAAATCATTATTCACTTAAATTTATGCCTAACAAGTGGATTCAATTGATCATTTAGGTTAACTCCAATAAAGCATGTCGCCATAAAAAGTGTGTCATCATTGTTGACTTCTTTTTTATATAATTTCAATAATTCAAAGCTCAATATTCAATCCTTAAAGAACTTAAATCATGTGTTCAATCCCTGTATTCCAATCAACTAGTAAACTCAATTCATTCACTATATTTAGCCATAATGTTTAATCATTTAAACCTTCAATCAATGATCTTCAATGATGTTCAATCATGTTGATTCAATGATCTTCAAACATTTTAAATGTTCAATCATGCAATTATTATCAATGTTTCAATCAATTTTGAAAAATCAAACAATCAATTTCATTAAATGAACATTTCAATCTTAAATCAGTTTAATCATTAAACTCAAGTTCTCTAAACTTTTTAATCATGTTCATTCAAGCTCAATTTAATCCTTTAATCATTATAAATCATACAATCAAGTTCAATCCTTCAATACTCTTCAAACATTCAATCACATTCAAACCTATAATTTAGAGTTCAAATTCAAGTTCAATTCTAAACCCTAAAGACTTAGATTTTCCCTTTACCACAAAAATCTTTGACTTGCTCAAAACCCTAGGTGAAGCCCCTAGAGTTATGTTTGATCATTCATATATTTATTAGCCATCTTCAAAGAGTATCCCTAACCATTTTTGAAGTTTTCATGCCGTTGTAAGCTCTAAAACACAAATAATATTCCATCACAAGAAAACTTTTAAATATTATAATCCTTGACACATAACATGGCATTCTATTTTAAGCACCTTTGAAACCTTTAGAAATCATTTAAACTTGTTCATAATCATCATTATAATACTTTAAACCCATTTTGATCCATGTTTGATCTAGGTTGAGCTAGTTTAATCAAATGAACCCTTAAACCCAAAAACCCCTTCTTATGCAGCATAATATAAAATTTAATCCAATACCTAGGGATTACCCATACGTATCTTATAATAATTCTTGATCATGCTAGGATTCAAATGGTCCCTTGATTGAGCTTAGTCACTTTGATCATTAAAAACCCATTTCCCATCTAGACAATCAATCATGCATATGAACTTAATCAAACCAAGCCAAACCTCCCTAAAAACCATATATGATTTAACTCAATTGAGCTATTAGTGAACCATGGTTGACCATGTTTGACCAAGACCACTATTAAATCTAAACTTGACCTAAAGAGCCCGTATACACATTTCATTACATGTAGATAATGGCATGGACTAAACCTATTCCAACACACCCAAATTCTATTTAGAATCAATTGAACCCAACCCCAAGGCCTTGTTAAGCTGGTTTGACCAAGTCAATCTAGGTTGATCAAACTAGCCATAAATGTCTCCTATTTAAATTCATTTTGCCTAGATGAATCTAAGGTATTCAAATCCCTTGAGATTGTGTAATTGGTGCCCAAGGGTTTGCTTAAGCCAACGCAACCCCTGGGCACACATGGGCCGATCCAAGTGAATCTAAATAGGTTTACCTAAGCTATACTCCAATCCTTATAAATTTAAACTAATCCATTACATACATTAAATACCTAGGGATCCAATCTATCAACCCCAATAATCATAGCCCATGGGCTGACCTTGGTTTGCCAAATCATCTTAGCTAAGTCTCCAAATTAAGCACATTGAACCATTTAGCAATATAGATGGAACCAGAGCTAGCTAACCCATGCATTTTATTCTAAAATTTTCCAAGTAGTTGTCCACATCATTCCAGGAAATCAAGGTGTCTGAAATAGCCTTAATTTAAGAAAATAGTTAAGCAAAACCATTGGTTCACTCATTATAGCTTGCTGAACTAACCATATGGGATCAAATACCTCTAAGAGCTATTAATAATCTATTGGACTATCCCTAACTGACTAGATAGCATGGCAGGGTTATGGCTAGCTGAAATTTAAACTATAGGTAGCTAGCATAAACCTATAAATACTTTAAAATTAAAGGAGATGGGTTATATAATTTGATTCAAATTGACACTATAGAGCCTCCTCAATATTTTCCTAGTTCCCTTAGAACTCCCAGTCTACTCTTATGCAAGTTTGGTCAAGCTCAGCGATCCATTTCTGCCCAAATACCAAGAATTTGATCCAGTGCTTCCAAGCCATTACAATCTAAAGGAGAGTTGCTACTTAGGATCAAAATCATATAAAGAACAAAACCCATCAATTAGCCATTAAACAAAGTTAATTTTCAATCTTGAGCTCAACATAGCTTCAACTTTCCCAAGTTTGAAGAAAACCTCCAATCCATGCAATCCAGCTGTTATATTGGATATTTATGCTTAGATAATCCTTTGTAATCAATGTGAACAAATTATATCCATTAATTTTTTTAGAACAAACTATAATTCACATATAGTTGAGAAATGTGATGAGGGTTTAAACATATTATTTGGTATGTTCAACCAATTCGAATTGGAAGAATGGTACTAATTTAGTTGAACTAGATTCTATATTTTCATATGTGGTTCCAAAAGAACTATTCTACTCATTTGATAATTGATCGAGTAGCTAAAATGAATCCACACTATTTGTGAGAGCTATCCATTCTTTAAATATCAAATCAAGTAAAGTTGCTTCAAAAAGTGCAACCAAATTAACTATCTGACTGGATAATTCCAGATCCAGTGAATTTAAATAATCAAAAATTATTCTATCTTCAAAAATTAATAACTCCTCTCCCATTTGACCATTTTTCATGATTAAGAGCTCTATTTATTCAACTTGAAGAGTACTACGAAATCTTAATGAACTGAAAATTGGCTTTAGTGCCACTATGCTCAGAAACTTACCAACATAGCTTTATCAAAGCCTCAACACCACTTCTAAAGAGCCTAGGTGGATTGTGTTCAGGAATGCTAAAAACCACATTACTGATACTTTGAGCATCATAGTGACACAATGCCAAAGCACTTTGAGCATCATAGTGACACAATGCCAAAGCACTATAATTTAAAGCAATAAGGTATTCTAATCTCTATTAATTGGCAAAGCCTTAGAATTAGCATCTAGAGTGCTGCAGTGCTTGGAGCATCACAGTGTAAGTTTTAGTTAAACATTTCAACTCATGGTTGTGTAGTGGTTCTGAATCACCCTCAACATCATGGCTCAGGAGTTATAATAGTTAACTACTGAAAAATCATGCTAATTCAACCCAATACTATGGTAGAGCCAAGTATTGAGTGTTATGGCACTAGTTCATTATACTAATGCCACATCACCCATATCTCGAGCATCATGGTGTAATTTTTAATTTTTTGTACTTAGTATAAATTGTTTTATATTCATTTTTTTGAGATTGGTCATCTATTTAATGTAAAAAATAGTAAAAGGAGTGTGATTTTAGAGTGAAGAGTGAATAGGAATAAGGGAAGTTATTTTTTGGGAAGCATCCATTATTGGATTTTCTTGTACATGCTTACTGAGTGACATTTTCTCTACCTATCTCATGTATCTTTTATGTTATTATTAAATAAAGTTTGTTTTGTGTAAAATAACGTCCATGGTTGGCCAAATAATTTTAATTTGAGTTTATGATGTAAGTGAAACATGTTGTTTCTAATGTAGGCTCTTGCATATTAAATTGTTTATGATTGTTCTTAGTTACTCTCTTATTCATTTAATTCATGCAATGACATTGTGAAATTAAAACTTAGTATGATTCATTACCTCAATGAAGGAATGTTGGAATAAATAGGAGAATTGAGATAGAAATCTTTGATAACTATAGATAGTATAAATAGGTTTGTAGTGTCAATGGATATAAAATTACAATTTTTAGATGAGAGCCTTACTTTACAACCTTATAAGCTTGATAGAGATCTAAGGGTGAATATGCTCTGATTCATAACAAACTTAAATGAGTCTACATAAGAAAATACTAGATCATTCATTACCATGAGTCCAAGATAACTTTTATTTTGAGTACTTTATCTTTTTAGCATTTTCATTAGTTAGTAAAACTGCACCATTATATTGATTTAGTAGTATAACTTTGTAGCTTGAGTAGATAGTAGTAAAGAAATTCATAGAGTATAATCTTTCTCGTGAGATTGACTCTTTTCTCATTAACTTATTACTTGATTGATACATGCACTTGCCTAGCTTTACACTAGTTGCATCATAGCATCAAGTGGTCAACAAAACATAATCCACCATCCCCAATAATTTATTTGCATCATTGATGGGGAACAATTTGTACCTTCTGCTTATTTCTCTATATTTTTTAAAGAGAAATGTTATTAATCTTGCTTTAGTTGTATCTTATTTATTTTATTGGAATTATTAACTTGTAATTTGAGTACTTATTTAGTGTTTAGAATTTATATGAATTTAATTTTATCTACATTGCACTATTTCATCGGTCCATGTATGTTGTGCATGTGTAGTAGATCAATTAAGGAACCCTCAATGTTTGACTTTAAAATAGAAAGGACCCTCAAAAAAATTCAAAAAACTAAAAAGACTTTAGCATCAAAAATAGACAAACCAAACCCAAACCAAGACCAACCAAGACTTCTAAGGGAGTATTCCAATCCCCTTACTAGATGGAATTCACTAGATTATCAATCAACAAACTATCTAAGCTAACAACATTTAGTTGAAACCCATAATTATCCAAATGGTTCAAAACTCATAGTTTGGGGAACACCTTAAGGATCCCAACTTACATTTAGCTAGTTTCTTGGAGATCTATTCAACATTTAAGTATAACAAACTTAATGATGACACCATTAGACTTAATTTATTTCCTTTTCTCTAAGGGACAAAGCAAAGATGCGGTTAAATTCCTTACCCAAGGCTCTATAGTCACTTGACATGAATTCGCCTATAATCTCTTAGAAAAGTACTTTCCACCTTAAAAAAAGCCAAGCTTATGAATGACATCACCACATTTTCTCATTTTGATGAAGAGTCAAATTACAAATGTTGTGAAGGATTTAAGGAGATGCTTAGAAACAACCCTCACCATGCTTTGGATGGTTGGTTGGAGATTCAGACCTTGCATAATAGACTCATAGGATTCCTTAAGTCTATAATTGATGTGGAAGTGGACTCAGAGTCAATTTACAAATGTTGAGAAAGATTTAAGGAGATGCTTAGAAACTACCCTCACCATGCCTTGGATGATTTGTTGGAGATTCAGACATTGTATAATGGACTCATAGGATCCCTTAGGCTTATAATGGATGTTGAAGTGGGAATATCTTTCAAGTTAAAACCTTTTTAAGAGGCTTATGCCTTGACAGAGGAAATGGAAATAAATAACTTCTGTTGGCCATCTAATATGGTGAATCCTAAGAGGGTAGCCAATGATTATAAGTTTGAAGCTCTTTTTGTTTTTATTGCTCAGGTTATGGCCATGTCTAAGAAATTGGACACTCTTAGAGTTAGTATAATGTCAGGATCACCTATTCCTTTAGAAGAGAGTCTGTTCAATCCTTTTAGTGATCCTAATATGCAAAGGGAAGATAATGTGAAGTTAATTAGAAGAGAAAAAAACCCCTACTCGAATACATATAATCCAGGTTGGAGAAACACAAAGTTTAGCTAGAGAAATAATAACGATGGAAATAAAAGAAATACAAGTCAATCCAACCATCTAGGACTCAGTAATCCTCCTCAAAATCTTATAGTTATCCCTAGACCTTCTTATCCCCCAAGCTTGAATCAAAACAATCAATTAAAAAAAAAGTCAGATTTGGAAGATTTAGTGCTTCAAATGGGGAATCAATTGCAAAATTAAGCAAGTGCCACTAGTAATTTGGAAAATCGATTAGGGTGGCTATAAAATTCATTTGAATGTATACCCAACATTTGTTCACGGAATATTCATGGGTTTAATCCGCTTGACAAGGTTCTTAGTTGCAAAAATTTAATAAAGACTCATAATATTGATGTTATTTGTATCCTAGAAAATTGCATCACTCTTCCCTCTATGTCTAGTAAATGGTTCTATGAGCAACACAAAATTTTTGCCAAAGAAAACAACATACACAATTTTGA
>JAJBZI010028435.1:0-10805 GCA_021234465.1 Dendrobium hybrid cultivar
TCAAATAATTTTAAATTCTGAATTTTTTAAAATTCAGCTTCAATCAAACAATTCAATCACTAAAAACTAAAATAATCCTAAATTTAAATCAAAAAACAGGTCTTCAAATATGCCATCAACCTTAAATCAAATTCTAAATTCAATCAAAATTCTCTTTATTTTGTGTAGTGCATTATAGTTACATTTTATCATATAACTCGACGTGATTATTAAGACGGGGTCCTAAATCTAAATAAAATCCATCTTAAATCTAAAATTAAATCCATTTAAATTTAAAATTAAAGGGTCAATCATTTAAAACTTATTTTGGGATTCAAAAATTTTAGTTCATTGTACTCTTCTAATTCAATGTTTGACCTAGAGTTAGTAAGTTTAGTAACAGATGAAAAATTATACTTCAATCATAGAAGCAATGGTAGTCAAACTCATATATAAATTTTTTTATTAACTTGAGCATTTTCTTTGGTTAGTCATCCGAGCAGGAAAACATAATCATGTTTTGATCTGAAGTAGAAATCCTTGTAATGACTGTGAATGGACTACAATTTATTGTCCTGCCTAGGACTAAGAAAATAATAAAAAAAGATTCCATGTATATCTTATTTATTTTTTCTAATGAGTACTCAGTTAAAAACTTAAATAATGAAGAAAGTAATTCTTAAGAAATATTAATGAAATTAAATGAATTAAAAAAATCTATTTAATATACACTTGATAGTGATTCCCCTATTCTTGATGTTCAAGGCAATCCTATCAACATTGAATTGAAAATATGTGATTTAGATAGTTTACAAGATGAAAACCTAAAGGTAATCAGTGATCAAGAAATCAATCTTTTTGAAGCTTCTTCCTTTGAAGAAGTATTTGAACTCAACCTTCATAGTAGTAAAGTTTTTCCTCTGTAAGCTTCAGCTACAGATAAAGGAAAATAAGTTACATATAATCCTAAGACTTTGAATCAATCTCAGTTAGTTCAAAGCCCAGACGTAATCAATCTAAATGTTCCCAAAGTATACTATAATGAATTAGCTCACCTCAAAAAATTACCTGCAAAATTGAGTATTTAAATGCTCTAGACATCTCCAAAGAATTAAGGGTAGCTTTAATCAAAGCTTTACTCGACCCAGAGATCTGTATGGCTCAGTTGGAATCAACACGGCCTAATGAAGCATTATACTTCAAAGAAACTCGAGAGATTACATTCTCAAATGAAGACTTTCTATTGGGAACCCCAAATCACAATCATCTTTGAATACTTTTGTAAAAGTAGACAACTTTAAATTGATTTGTATCCTTTTTGATTTGCGAGCAATAGCATGACTCTTAGAAATTTTGTATATTTAATGGATACTCGTAAACTTATTTTTGATAAAATGATGTTGCAAAGCTTCAACGAACAAGGCGAGAGAACTTTGCGTTCAATAACCTTTATTTTTGAAATAGAAACCTTGAAACCAAAGCCAAATTTCATATAATTGATTACAAAATTCTATTAATGCTCTCTTGGGTAGAATCTAGATCCATGAATATAGAATGGTGTCACCCACCCTCATTAGTGTATCAAATAATCTCACAAGGGGTGGAGCACTATATTAAAGGTGACTTACAAACATTAATGATTCATGAAGTTGGTATATACGTAGACACTTCATACTATTTACCTATAATGTGGACTCCCTTTCTAAAAATTTCAAAGCGGCTAATGTAGGAGATGAAGAAAAGAAAGAAGAAAAAGAAAATAATGGAAAGAAAGAAAGAAAAAGGAAAAGAAAAAAAAAAGATGAGCTTCCTGATCTTGAACATGATGTTCAATACTATCATACTCCTTCACAAAGAGTGGTAGAATGGCTCAACAATCTAGAGGGAGAGTTCAAGGATGCTAAAAACAAATAATAAAGGAAAATAAAGAGCAGTGTATGTAAATAAAGGCACTTATAACACATATTGATTTAGAATTCAATTTAAAGGATAAGTCATATGTGTTCGAGAAAAAGTAACAAGGTTTAGAATATAAAAATTATACAAATTAGCAAAAGTTTAAAATTTCTATAGAGAATTATAGTGATGAAGGTAGAGTTTAAATTTCTAGGGAAGGTAATTTGAATATATCTACCATTGAGAAATTAAAGAGGAATGTGGAAAATATTACGTTAACTCCACTATCCAAGACTAATGTAAAGAGGTCTATAGTAAAAGACTCTTTAGCATTAAATTCAGATTCTATATCCAATGCCTTTGTATCCTCTACCAATAAAGCTCTAAATAATGATGTAACCCTTTATGATCAATTTATGGATGAATTTATATAATTATCTTTTGATTGGTATTCAAATTATATAAGTAAATTTGATAACCAAGGTTTAGCACCATCAAATTGAATTAGAGCCAAAGCTTGACAATTTGAACACCAATGGAATATAAAATTCTATAAATTCTAATCATGAGTAGGTGTTAGCTTCACTACTCTTCATCCATTTGATGATGAAGAATATTTCTTGGTTATATCAAATAATGTAGAATCTTAAAATCTCTTCACAGTGAACAATAAAGCTTTTAATGAACTCTGTTTACAAGCTTCAAATGATCTTGATGACTCTTAAGGGATGCACCTCAAAAACATGAAAAAGAAATTAAATTTATGATTGATGGTAATAAAGAAATAAATTTGAATAGTGAAGAAGACCCTCGTTCAATCTTCATAAGCTCTTCATTAAATGACGACAAGGCAAATAAAATGATCAAATTATTATTAGAATTTATAGTTAGTTTTGCCTAGAGTTATGAGAAAATACCTGAATTATCTCCAAATATAATAGTTCACAAGTTAGAAATGCAACCATATATTATCCCAGTAAAGTAAGTACCTTGACAAATGTGACTCAAAATTGAATAGTAAGTAATCACTAAACTTAAGAAATTAATCAATGTTGAGTTCATCAGGGAAGAGAAATATTCAACTTGGTTAGCTAGAATCGTCCCAATAAAGAAGAAGAATAGTCAGATCTGTATATATGTTGATTACAGAGACTTGAATAAGGCATGTCCTAAAGATGAGTTTTCACTCCCCGTACTATAACTCATGGTTCATGCTACTTCTTTACATGAAATATTTTTCTTTATGGATGGCTCATCTATATATAACCAAATCAAGATGGCTCCCAAAGAGGAAAACTCTACAGCATTCAAAATGCATATAGGATTTTATTAATATAAAATTATGTCTTTTGGTATAAAGAATGCTGGTTCAACATCTCTATGTAGTGAAGAGGAATTTTTATGAACTTATCCACCAACAAGTGTAGTGTAATGTCAATGATCTAGACATTAAAATTCTTGAAAAATATGATCATTTATATAACCTAAACATTATTTTTCAAAGATTACGTCAATATAACTTAAAAATGAATCCTTTGAAGTGTGGTTTATGTGTTACTTTAGGGAAATTTTTGGGATTTATAATCAAACACCGTAGTATCAAAATTGATCCTAGTAAAATTAAAGCAATCTTAGAAATTATGCCACCTAGAAGCTACACTAAATTAAGATCTTTCCAATGTCGATTGGCATACCATAGAAGGTTTATATCGAATGTCTCAGGAAGATGTCAACCATCTATAATTTTATGCAGGAAAGATGTTTATTTCCAGTAGGATGATAATTATCAAAAATTCTCTGATAGTATAAAATAATACAGCAAATCCTCCAGTCTTGCCTTCTCCAATCTCGGGGCAGCCATTAATTTTATATACAACAATATTAAGTGAACTTCTTGGTGTATTGTTAATTAGCTCAAGTTAATGAGGAAGGGAAAAAGAATTCACTTTACTATCTAATTAGATGTCTGCTCCCAATAGAACTCAACTATCCACTGATTGAGAAACATTATTTATCCTTAATCTTTAATGCATAGAAGTTAAGGCATTATATATTATCTCATAAAATAAACCTTGTATCCATAGTAAACCCATTGCAATACCTAATGAAACAGACAACATTATCAAGAAGATTAGCCAAAAAGTTAATGATTCTACTAAATTTTGAAATTACATTTATTCCCATATATTATATAAAAGGACAAGTTTTTGTAGACTTCTTAGCTGTGCATTTAGTTCAGGACCATTATCTGATAAATGATGAATTACAAGATAAATAATTCATGAAATTAAAATTAAATGAATAATTAACCTTAGAATTATAATTTTATGGTGTTGCCTCTTGCTAAAAAGGAACACCACATGACATTTCTTCAGGGAAATTCAGAGTTAACATAGTATTTATCAGTCTAAATAAAGGCTTAATTGTATTAAAACTACCACATTTCAGAACCTTGTACAGACAACAAAGATAAGTTTGAGACTTTGATAATCGAGTTAGAATTAATAATCTTAAATGAAATTTAGAAGATCAAAATTTTTGAATATTTGTAGCTAGTGATTAATTAAGTGGCTGGAATTTATAAAGTGTTGAAAGTGAATTTGATCATGTATCATCAATATACAATACATCTTCCAAAATAAATCCCAAATATAACCTTATATAGAATGCCTCATTGGAAGAACTCCACAGTGGATGCCCTTACAAAACTCACCAAGGAATTATCTTTCCATAAAGAAGATTCAATTCTAATAGTAGTATAGGGCTACAAAGCCTTATCTCTAATATTCATCGATTATCAATAGAAAAATTTTGTTGAGTTAAAAAATATTTTTGTAGTGGACAATGAAAAGTAGATTAGACAAAACCATTCATTGACTACTTGTGATAAAATAAGATCCCTCTTGATAGATCAGCAGTTGATCAGATTAAAAGAAGATCACCCTCTTACACTTTAATCAGTTACAACTTATACAAAAAATCCTTCAATCCCATGTTATTGTAGTGTGTAGACAAATTAGAAGCATAAAAAATAGTAGAAGTACATGTTGAACTGTGTGATGTACATCAATTCAGACCTAAAATGAAAATCAAAATTAAATGAATAGCTTATTATTGGTCATCATTGATAGATGGCTATGGGAATGTTTTGTGTCACTATTATCAGGGTCAGGTGCATGGTGTAGTTCTGCATCAAAAATGAAATGTCCTACATCTGACAGTCACTTCCTAACTATTTAAAATTCAGGGATGGACATCATCAGTTTGATTGATGTGCCATCTTTTAGAGGTTACCTATTTATATTAGCAACAATGGACTATTTCTTAAAATGGGTAGAAGCAGTTCTGCTAAGAGAAGTCAAATCTTACCATGTTTTCTTGAAAGACCACATAATATATAAGTTTGGTGTTCCTCGTTAGATCATAATAAATAATAGCCCATCGTTCAAAAGTACTAAAATAAATAACTTTGTTCTACATCACAATATTGTTTGGAAATACTCAATAATCTATTACCCACAGGAAAATGAATTAATCGAGGCCATCAACAAGACTTTAGTGCAAACTTAGAAGAAAACCATAAGCAATAATAAGTGTCAATGGCATAAGAAGATAGTTAATGCTTTGTGGGCATACCAAACCACTTATAGAACTCTAAATCAATCTATGTCATATGCTTTAGTCTTTGGAGAAAAAGCTATCATTCCTTTAGAAGTTCAACTACCTTTGCACATAATATAACATTAGAGCTTCATTTGGAAGAAATCAAAGGTTTATAAATAGTGACTACAAGCTCAATAGAGCCTTGAGTTGTATAAAACTAAAATGATTCAAGCACACATAAATTGGTGTACTCAAGAACCTTCCATGTAGGAGACTTGGTTTTATTCTATGAAGGCCTATTTTAATGCATAACAAATTGGTGATAAATTTGAATTGATGAGGGAAGATCCATTTGTGGTGGAGGAAGTCTACCAAGGAGGTTCTTATTGGTTGGTTGATTGTAAAGGAAACTATCCTATGTTTCCTATCAATAGATGGTACTTCAAGAAATATTATATTAGATGATATATTAAAGGAGATTTTCATAAAAAGAAAATTTGAGATTTAAATTATTTGCACTATTAAAGTTACATAATGAACTGGGTCTAGGTGATGAGATTGGGTCCAAAGTGTTATAATAAAACTAATGAAAATTGAAAATCTCCTATAACTTATTTAAATTATTTGACTATTCTTGAATATTGATGCTAACTTCCTTTGATTACGCCCTTATTTTCTGAACTTTGGTTGATCTAAAATACAATCCATTATATTCTCCTATTTTAACCGATCAAAAATAGTCATTAGGTGTATGCCCTCTTTTATGGCTTATTATATGCTTTAGGTATAAGTCTTCTTTTACGACAACCCTTTCCAAAGTTAGAGTACAGTTTCCCAACAAATCCTACCTTCACTCATTGAACCAAAAATAGTCATTTGGTCTAAGCCCACTCTTATACCTTCCTTATGCTTCAGGTATAAGTTTTTTTTTATGACACCCCTTTCTATGGATGGAGTAAACTTTCCCAGCAAAATCCTATCTTCACTCATTGAATCAAAAAATAGCTATTAGGTGTAAGCCTACTTTTACGGTGTCTTATATGCTTTGAGTATAAGTCTACTTTTATTGTATCTGTTTTCAAAGTTGAAGAATTCTTTCCTAATGGAATCTTATCTTCACTCATTGAACCAATAATAGCTATTAGGTGTAAGCCCGCTACTATGTCTTCCTTAATGGTTTGAGTATAAGTCTGCTTGTATGGCATCCCTTTCCAAAGTTGGAGTACACTTTCCAAGTGGAATCTTATCTTCACTCATTGAACCAAAAGCAACCATTTAGTGTAATCCCACTTTTATAGTTTCATATATGAATTGGGTATAAGTCCACTTTTATTACATCATTTTTTATAGTTTGACTATGTTTTTTTATTGATATCATATCTTCACTCATTGAACCAAAAATAACTATTACGTGTAAGTCCGCTTTTACAGCTTCCTATATGCTTTTGGTATAAGTCTGATTTTATGGCATCCCTTTTCAAAGTTGTAGAATACTTTCCTAGTGGAATCCTACCTTCACACATTAAACCAAAAATGGCCATTAAATGTAAGCCAGCTCTTATGGATTCCCATATGCTTTGGGTATAAGTCCATTTTTTGGCATGCCTTTCTAAAGTTGGAGTACACATTCCCACCATAATTCTATCTTCACTCATTGAATCAAAAATAGCCATTAGGTATAATCCCACTTTTACAGCATCCTATATGCTTCGGGTATAAGTCCTCTTTTATGGCATCCCTTTTCAAACTTGGACAACTCTTTCTTAGAAGAATCCTATCTTCACTAAATCTCTCTCTTAAGACTGATATGTTCCCCAATTGCATCCTCTCTTTTGAATTTTGGTAGATTGAGAACACAATATTTCAAATCTCCAAATTTAGCTACATAAATCTACTTATTTACGATTGAATTCCTTCTCAAGTATCAATCTAACTCTAAAATATCATTCACCTAACTGGTATCTAATAAACCTTCATATTCAGTTGATCGCCTTGAATAATGCCAATACGTGTAATGTATTCTTTGAGTTCATCACACCTATTAGGCTTCCATTTGTTGAACTCACTTTAGCTTGAGATCATCTAAACATTGAACTTCAAAATCAAATCATAACTTTTAGTACACTGTGCTCTGCATCATATTATCATACTCTAATTTTTAAATCCCAACAAATTTCTGATGTGCTACACTCTATTGTGTACTGATCATTATATCTTAGGTCTGATGACTTGTGTAACTATTCTTAATCTAGCCAAAAAACCCTAAACTTCCTAAACTAAAACCAAATAATATTGGATAAATTCAAAAACCTGATGTACATTCAACCAGCTCAATGGATTTTATCCTACATTTATGCATGATAGTGCATGTCAGTAGGTTGAGCAGTGCACTATCTCTTAAATAAGACACTAACTTCAAAATTCATCGCTACTAATCACATTTTATTTATTACAAAACTTTGAATATAAGTGTGATCAATTCGATGTCGATTCATTAAAAGTTTTATGTGAATTTATCTCCTTAAAGCTTTCATTCATGCAATCGCCTCTCACAAATTTTTTTATTGGGGTCTCATCTTGTGAAATGGATTGCATCATTGCATATAGCTCATCAAGACTAATCAATTGATCCCATTCACGCTAAAATTTTACACTATCTGACATGTGTCAAAGAGAGAAAGCATTAATGCTTCTTCATAATCTAAAATGAATCTAAAATCATAAAAGAAAAAATCCCTAAAAAAATATTATAAAAAAATTCAAAGAAAATTTATATGAACAAAAAAAATTTATTTGCATGTTAGTTGCGTTTATGTTAATGTAAATGAAATCAAGGAAATTGATTGGACGTATATCATGCCTAAAAAATGTATTGAAGAAATTCATTTGGATAGCTCATCTTAAAACTTCATATCAATGAATATCTATGTGGATTAAGTCACGAAGTACTCATATTGATTGTGTATGTGATTTATACAAGAAAGCATGCAAAGGGTAGCTTATATGATCAATTTCCCCAAGGAAGCTTACAATTGCAGCTAGTATAGGTGATTTATTCAAGAGAAAAGTATACATAGGCATCTTGTGCATCTAATTTATCCAATAAAGTATGTAGTGGGTACTAACATATGTGCTCAATTCAAGGAGAAAGGGCTAGAGGAAGCTTCCATATTCACTCAACTCAAGGAAAAAGACAAATGCAAGTTGTCATGGGGGATGGATTTATCCAAGGAAAATATGTAATGATCAGGTTCTACCCAATAAACCATGCAAAAAAGGTTGTTTTGTGGCATTTTGTCCAATAAACCATGCAAAGGAATGTTTCCATATTTCTATCCAAGAAAAGAGAGCTTCACTTGCTCACTTTTGCCACGTTTTGGAGGAGAGCAACTTGGTTTTGCTTTTTGCATTCTACATCACGGTTTGAAGGCGGTCGGTCTTCTCTATTTTTTGTTTTTTGGCCTTTTTTTGTCCCACGATTTTGAGAAGAGCTACATTTGTTTCTTTTCTCTTGCCTTCTAGAAAACGAAAGTTGCATATTTGTTTCTCTTCTCATGCCTTTCCAAATCCAAAAACATGTATTCTTTATCTCTCCTCTTGCCTTCCAAAAATTGAAAGCTGCATTTTTGTTTCTCTCCTCTAGCTTTCCCAAAACCAAATAGCTATAGGTTTTTCTCTTCTTGCCCATCCAAACAAAAAGAAGTGGAGAACTCATTTTTTTCTTTACTTCCCCATCCAAATCAATAGAAGAAAAGAACTTAATTTTTTTCTCTTCTTTCCCATCCAAAAATAAATAAATAAAAGTTGCACTTGGGTTCCTCTCTTCTTTCCCTTCCAAAATTAAGAGGGAGCTGCACTTGGGTTTTTGTCTTTTGCCCTTCAAAAAATTGAGAAGGGTTGCTACATGTGCTTTCTCCTCTTCCCCTTCCAATAAACTAAGAGCTACTAGAGAAGTTTAAGGGAATGAAATGGAGCTAAACCCACCTTTTTTTTCTAAAGATTAGTAAATTTAGCATGCTTAAACTCCACTTACCCATATAGTCCTATTGTATTAGATATATATGCATGTTTAAACTTCATTTACAAACCATGTAGTCCTAGTGTGTTGCATATATATACATGTTCAAACTTCATTTATAAAAGCATGTAATCCTATTATGTTGAATCTTGAAACATGCTTAGCTCTCATTTTTATGCATTCTTAGCCCATCCACAAATAATGTAGAGTTCTTCAATAGATTTTGGAATCATGAAATAGAAATGTGTGCATTAAATCATTTAACATAGAAATTTATGAAGATTTTAGGAATAATGGCTTTGTAATACATGCATGAGTATATTTGAAATATGAAACATAGGAATAATGTATATGGAAGACATGCATGAGTGCATTGATTTACCAAAACATAAGAATCGTGGCTATGTAAGGCATGCATGAGTGCATTGAATTATTCAACATAGGAATTCAATGATTTGTAAAACATGCATGTGTGTAGTGAGCTTTTATTTAACATATTTGAATCAAATGCAAAATTCATGATCACGTTGAATGTATATGTATGCTTCATTTGGAAAGTTCATTGTACAAAGTTATGCAAGGTTTAGGTGAATCTCATTTCAAACCCACCAAAAAAATTGAGACACCGAGGTGAGTTAACTTAGGCTTCTATATAGCCAACCTAGAGAGAATTTTAGGTAATTCACCCCACATCCAATAGGGATGGAACCTAAACACAACACCCTTAGTGACACCATACACCTTAGTGATCTATTAAACTAAAAAAGTCAAGAAAATCAATGAAATTAAATAAATCAAACAAATCAAAAAATTGAGAGAATCCAATTAAATTTAAATAAATTAAAATCACATAAAACATGAAACTTCAAATAAAACAAATTAAATCCAAAATTAAAATCTTAATCAAACCTTAATTAAACAAACTAAAATCACATAATCGTACAATTTTCAATTCTTTTTAGACCAATTGATTAAAACTTCAAACATGTTAACTTAATGTCTTTTGAATTAAAAGTAAGCCCAGTATCCACTTTAATTAAAAATTTTCTCTTTAGAGATGAAATTAATTATAGAGGCTTGTCTCTACAAGAATCTAAGAACCGTATTTAAAATAAACTTGCTAGAGCAGGGGAAAATCATTAAATGCAGACCAACTTATTCATGTTAAGTTAGTTTTTTAAATGATTGGTGAATGTGTTATTTGACTTTCAAGATGAATATCTCATTCCATATGCAGATTTTGATCATGAAAGTAAATTCTATTTCCATCTTTAAATGATAGTGTAGTATCAATTTGTCTTTCAGAATT
>JAJBZI010028447.1:0-11893 GCA_021234465.1 Dendrobium hybrid cultivar
AAAATCTTCTTTTTTTCTTTTTCTTTCTTTATTTCTTTCTTTTATTTTTCTTATACTTCGACAAGTTTGAAATTTCTAGAAAAGAGAGTCTATTTTTTACACAGATAATATGGAGTATCTTTATATATACCAACTTCATGAATTCAAAATTGTTTTTAATCACCTTTAATACAATACTCAACCCCCTTTATTGGGGGAAAAGAAGAAGAGAAAGGAGATGTGCCTTTCTTTTCAATGTTAGTCTTTGGTGTAAATGAATTTTCTTATGGGGGCCGACTTAGTACCCTATATTTTTCTAGAGGAGGAAGGGAAAAAGTCGGATAAGTGTGGATGTAATGAGGCATCACATTTCTTCTATCTTTCCATTTCCCTCATGTTTTATTTTATCAACTAGGATTAGTAGTTTTGAGATATGTTCTAACTGATCCTACTGTAGAGGAGATGGAGGAGGTTGAGTCCTCTCCTCCATGCTTTCTTGATGGAGTTTAGGTGCTCTCGATTATAAGTGCATCCAAATTCTTGCTTTCTAGTGGAATGGTGTGATTTGAGATGTAATATAATGAAATGTTGGTGGACATCCCTCGCCCATTTCAGTATAAATGTTGGAATTATTACTTGACCATTATGTATTACACTAGTAAATTGATTGGATTCATTGTATTGGATATGTGTATATATTTGTAATATGAGATATGCAACAAATGTTATTTGTAATACCTTGGAGGCATGAATCGAAGATCATTTTTTGGTACATCTATTTCTTTCTTAATTTTTTCTTCTACGAGAATATTATGTGTGAAATTTCCACTTTTTTTTATTCTTAGAGGCCATTTTTATGACTTTTCCTAAGAAAGAGCAAGTTTGATGAAAGTGTTATAGCTCTTTATACTCGACTATTATTAGGTTAATAGACATTATTAGAAAGAAGATTTTCATTTATGTTGGGGGCTCTAGCGCTCACATAGGTCTTGAGAGCATGGGGGCCTCAACTCACCTCAAGGAATAGTCCATTATTTTCTTTTAGCTCAGACCCAAAGGGGGATTTGATAATCCCTCTCCGCTCTGGTGATCACTCTTATCCATGTGGTTTGATAGTGAGTCCATTGTGAGAGCCTTTGTTGATTAGTTTGTCTATGCCCTATTTTCATAGGCGAGTTCATGAGGAATTTAATTCTTTGCAGGCCTTGCTCAAGGAAAATCCTTATTCATGCAAAAGAAAAAAGTATATTTATTTATGTTTAAGCATTCTCATCCTTCTGACGTCACAGTTTCTTGAGCATAGAATGTCTTACAAATAGAGAGAGGATTCATGCTTAAATATTTTCAAAGAGTAGATGAACTTGGAATTATTTTCAAGATTCAGACTGTGATTTCTCTTAGCCGCACTATAGAGAATAGAAAGAGGTTCTTGCTAGAAGACAACTTTCCTTCACACTGGGGATTCTAGCACTCATGTAGGTCTTGAGTGCTTGGGGGCATCAACTTTTCTCAGGGAGAAGTCCAATATTATCTTTCAGTTCGTACCTAGAGGGTGATTTGATGATCCCATATTGCTTAAGCAATCAACTAGTTATCATGAGATCTAGAGTGCTATGGTTTGATAAGTCTTGTATGAAAGATAATTTCAGTAGTCTAAAATTTAAAGGACTAGAATTCAATGAGTTTGAAATGAAGGGTGAACAAGATTGTTTGACTAGTCAAAAGACTAAAATTTGGTGAGATAGGAATAAGGGGCAAACTCACTTGTTTGAGTAGTCAAGAAACTAAAATTCAGTGAGTTCAGAATGAGGGGTGAATAGGCTTATTTGAGTAGTCAAGAGACTAAGATTTGATGAGTTCAGAATGAGGGGAAAAATTGATTAGGGGTATTCTTCTCATAGTATTTGAAGATGTGATCTATCACTAGTCACTTAAAAAAGGTTAAAGAGAGGATCTTGTTAGAAAGATGACTATCTTTTATGTTGGGAGCTATGGTGCTTAGATAAGTCTTTATTTTTTGGGGGTATCAGGTCACCTTAGGCAATAGTCTAAAATATTTATTCAACACAAATGCGAAGGGGGATTGGATAATCCCTTATTTCTTGGACGACCAATTAGATGTACAAGGTTGGGCAACCGGGCTAGGATAGATTTCACCTAGAGAAGATTTCTTGAGGAGTTCTCATTGTAAGGACCAGACATTTAGACTTGGCATTCTGAGTTCCAAGAGCATTTTAAAGGAGGGTTTTATTTAGGCGAATTTTTTTTATTGTATTGTATCCCAGTGAAACATTTTCATTTTGAGTATAGAAATAATTTTCATTTTGGAATATTATAAGTACGTAGACAATAGATCCCTAATGGGTATAATAACATGAGGTTGTTAGCATTCCAGATTTTGGGTATTTCAATTTTATTGTGAGTCTATAGTTGATAGGCTCTTAAACTAACTTGTATTTTGATGATATGGGGACTTTCCCAAGTTCATGCTAGTTTTTTTAGTGTGGTGTGATGAGTGATTGCATCTGTTTCTTTAGGACAAGGTCTCCCTATTGGAATATTTTCTCTTTAATGTGGAATAATACTTGGTGGTTCTTCGCTTGATTTCCTCTTCTTACAAGGAAGATTGTTATTGGAGTTCTTCTAATATGTTGACAGTGGTCTATAAGCCTTTCTAATTGGGTCCCTCCCATTTAGTGATTGTAGTCTAGGTTACAGTCAATACACATTTGACATGGTATTCAAGCTCTATAAGTAAAACAACCTCTATACCATGCAATATTGAGAAGGGTGTGTGACTTATTATAATTGATGGAGTCATTATGAGAGCTCATAATACTAAAGGAAGAAGTTTGGCCCACTTCCCTTTGGCACCCTCAATTCTTTTTATGAGGAGGTTGAGTATAAGTTTAATGGCGGCTTAGACCTATCCATTAGTTTTAGGATGATGAACAAATGCAAAGTTGAGATAGATGACTTGGACTTCATAAAATTTTTTGAGGCTTTTCTCAAGAATTGTTATCCATTATTTATAATGATAGTGAAAAGAACTCCATGTTGATAGATAATATCAGTTCAGATGAAATTTTGAATTATGGCAAAAGTGATGTGAGTGAGTAGCTTAGCTTCAATCCACTTGTTGAAGTAGTTGATCATAACTAGGATGAAATATTTGTATCCCGTTAATGGAGGGAACAGGCCTGATAAGTCCCATCCTCATATGGTAAATAGCCCAAGACTTGTTATTAAATGTAGTTTATGAGATGGTTGCAACTGCATCAGAGTAAACTTCTGACATTATATACAACATTTTGAGAATTCTTCAGCATTTTTTCTTATAGTAGGCTAGAAGTATGCCTTCCTAAGGATTTGGTGAGTGGGACTACATCTGCCAGAATGGCTTTCATTTTTGTCCAAATAAATTTTAATCAGTCAGGCCTCATTTTGGTATTCTCATACACATTTAAGTTTGAGTGAGGAGGAAAACCTTTTGAACATGTGGTCTCCTATCAGAAGGTAGTTGGTTGTCTTAGCCATGAATTGTTATGGGTTGCTAACTCCATCATTGATTGATCTGCTTTTGTGATATTTTACATAGGGACCTATCCAACTCACAGAGTGTAGAGTTGGGGGGATGACTTCTACTTGCGCTACTCCTTTTATGATGGTGGGCATGGTGTGACTCATATGGTTTATTGCTTTCTAATGCTCTCTTAATTAGAAAGGAGGTCGACATGTTGATTCTAATCCTTGGGGAATTGAGTGAATTTGAAGTTCTCTAGTTTACAAATTTTGGCCTTGACTTTAAATAGATATTTAGAGATATCTAGTCTCTAACTTTATATTCATTGTTGATCTAGTTTACCATGAGCTAGGAGACTGACTAGACTGCAAAGTGAGTGACACCTAACATGAAAGATAATTATATTCTAATAAGTATAGCTTCGTACTTAGCCTAGTTATTGGTAATTGAGAATTCAAATTTAATGGGTTACATGATGATTATCCCTGCGGGACATTTTAGGATAATACCTGCACCAACTCCCTGCTGTCTTGATATGTTGTCCATGTATAATATCTAGTGAGGTAAGGTTTCTTTCGAATGCATGCATTGGTGGGTGCAGTCAATGAGAAAGTTAGTGAGTGCCTAAGCTTTGATGGTTTCTTAATGTGTATATGATAGAGAACTCACTAAGTTTGATCGATTATTTATGGAGTCAACTTGAATGATCAAGTTTTGCAAGAATGGCCCTAAGAGGGTGGCTTGTTTGCACTTGGATGGGATGGACTTATAAGTAGGGTCACAACTTTCTAGCTGAGATGATGAGTGACCATGAGAGCTTTTCCATGATCAGATATATTAATTTTGTGCCTCGAAGCTTGCAGTTAACATAATAGTCTAGCCATTAATTTATTTCCTCTTCTCGAATGAGCATGTAATTAAAGACATATTCACCTACTCTGAGGTATAATAGTAGGTTTTCTCCTTGCCAGGGGCTCTAGAGGATTGATGGTGAAGTAATGAGATTTTTTTAGTTGTTGGAAGGCAGCTTCATAATCATCTATCTGAGGAATTTTCTTACACTCCTTAGAGTTTTAAAGAAGGGGGCACATCTTTGTCCCAACCGAAAGATGAACCTGTTGAGCCTAGTGATCTAGTCAATAAGTTGTAGGACTTCTTTAGCGATTTTCAGTATCTTCATATCGAGTATGGCCTACACTTTATCCGCATTAACTTTAATTTTATTAGTTATGAGGAGGAACCCTAAGAACTTTCCTATATCAGCTCTGGAGGTATACTTTACAGGGTTCAATATCATATTGTACTTTAGAAAAGTGTGAAAGGTATCTTATAGATTTTTGATGTGTTAATCAGGTGACTTATTTTTTATAGGGAGCTCATCTATGTAAACCTCAATGTTTCTTCCCTTTTGCTCTTAAAAGATTTTATCCATCATTCTTTGATATGTTGCCCCAATATTTTTTATTCTGAAGGTCATGACTTTGTAGTAGTCTAGACCTTCTATAATAATGAAAACGGTCTTCTCACAATCTTTGGATGCTTCTTGATCTGGTGGTAGCCAGAGAAGGCGTCTAATAAACTCATGACCAAATACCACCATGGAGTCAACCAAGGTGTCAATCATTGGGAGAAGGTAATCATCCTTAGAATATGTTAAGTTAAGATTAGTGAAATCTGCATACATTCGCCACTTACCTATTGATTTTTGAACCATCACCACATTAGAGATCCAATCTGGATATTGGGCTTCCCTGATGAAGTGAACGGCACGTAGCTTTCCTACTTCTTCTTCGATGGGTTCGATGAGTAAGTTAGAAGTTTTCTTAATCTTCTATTTGATGGGGTAAGCACCCTTTTGGACATTTAGTTGGTGGAATTCAACTTCTTCATTGATGCCTAACATTTATATGTAAATTTATGTGAATATTTTGATGTTTTCATGGAGAATTTGAATTAGCACACTTCAATTTTTTCTACTGAAAGAGGTATTGATAATGAATGACCTTCCTGGCTGATTTCCTATTATAGGTACTTCTTCAATACTTCAGTTGCTTCAAGACTCAAGCCTCATTCTATATATAGCTGCAAAATTTCCTTGGACACCAAACCTACCATCCTTAAGTAGCAAGTTCGTAACTGAGTTAGGTCACCTCTTATGGCTATCTCATTTCTTTCAACCAAAAAACTTGGTGGTGATGTAGTATGTGGATATCATAGCTTGGAATGAATTCAACAAAAGACTGTCAAATATGGCATTGTAAGTGTATGGAATGTCGACTATGAGGAATACTATCATAGTAGTATATTGGAAATCTCTCTCTCTCTCTATGTGATTATAATGTCGATTATGCCTTTAATCTCCCTATGTTCCCATGAGAATCCATAGAGAGGTCCTGTAGTTAGTATAAGTCACGAAGCAAGCATACCCATCTCATCAGAGAAGGATTTTAAATTATGTTCATTTAACTCCATGTATCTAACAGGATACTACTGATCTGATAGTTGGTAATTAGGGAAATAAGAATGATGGTTTCGTTGAGAGGGTTTCCCCTAGTTAGCTTATCTCTAATATTGAATGTAGCTGATGTGTTATCATTGGATTATAAACATGAGGTAGTGTTGACATCAATGAATCATAGCTTTTTTTTAGGTTTAAGTGTGTCACCTCCTGTGATTGCGAGAACTACCCCTATGATATGAATAGATCAAGACGGTCTTAGCTCACTGGCAGCTTATTTGAGTGGAACCTTTCCTGGTCATCACTTTAGATTAGCTAGCATAAATTTTTTGAGCCTTCCTTTTTTAATGAGTTATTGAATTAGTTTCATGGGTATTGACACTCCTCAATGTCATGCTCATGATCTTTATGGAATGCGTAGTATTGAAATGTATCTTGAGTGATGATGACTTTCATAAGAGGTGGATGTCTAAAAAACCTTTTACTTTCAATGGCCTCAATAAGCTCAACCATGGATATCCTTAATAGAGTATACGTTGAGTATTCATAAGGTCAATGAGAAACCTTTATTTGTACTTCTTTTGTTCTTAGTATGATTGGTACTCTAGCTCTTAAAAATGTTATATGCGAAGGTACATCTTATATATTGGGGTGCCTTCTATCATGTCAAGGGCTTCGCCCTTTGTTTCCTCTCCTAAGGTCAGATTCTTTCCTTAACTCTATCCGGAGGAAGATTTCTACTTATAGTGAGATCATGGCATAAAGCAATTGCGATGGGTTGATCACCCAATTATATTCCTCAGCATTGACATGGTGTTGGTGAGTTCTAGTAGTTCTTCTTTGATTTTTTATTTTTATAGACCTAATGTGTATATGAAGACGCCCTCTCTTAGCCTCTAAGTTAAGGCTATTTGAGTAAGTATTAGCTCAAGGTCTTTAACATCGAACATTTCTTTCTTGAAGTGTAGCATGAAGCTTCTCAGGGACTCATCTGGATCTTATCTCATCTTTAGTAAGACTTGTAAACTGTTAGGAGGTCTCTAGGCACTGGTGATCAATGCAATAAATATTTTTTTGAATTCAGAGAAGGAAGTAATTACCCCATCTGGTAGGCATGTGAGCCACTTTAGCATTGAATCCTTCAGAGTGGTGAAGAAGAGAGAACACTAAAGGGCATCATTGATATCAAAGTGGGAGTTCATGGACTCGAAAGTAGCCACATGATCTGTAGGATTAGTTTTTTCCTAGGTAAGCTTCAAGGTGTGGAACCTTGAACCTAGGAGGTACTTATTTCAAAGATCAGACTGGAGAAGGCGTTAGTTATACCTGGTTTGGTTTCTTCGATCCACCTAGCTGTCAAACTGGAGTGCCCATCTCTCTTCTAAGGGAGAGTGGGATTGGCAACTAGGTCTAAAGCATGAGCTTTCTTCAGTAGCTCTTAGTGAGTACCAAGATTAAATAGTCTTTCAACCATGCTAACCATTCATGATAAGTGGTTAGCTACAATGAGAATGTATTGAATAGACTTCAAGGGGTGCTATTTCATGGCTTACAGTTTTTGGAGAGTAGTGTATTCGGGACTATGATATTCTTTAAGGCTTTATATTGCCTGGTAGGTAATAACTTTCTTGCCTATGGCATCAAACCACGCTCATCGCATATGAGAGGATTTTGAATTCCATTTTATTTTATGGATGATGTTAGACTATACTTTATGCTACCTATAGGCTAAATCCTACGGGGATAATGTAATGAGATATAAATATATGGAAAGGAGAGAGGAGAGAGATTAATTTAGATAAAATCTTTATCATCTAAGACAAAAATATAAGTATGGTGAAAGTATAAGCTTTGCACTATAGATCATGACCTATATAAGAGAAGTAATACAATGCTGAAGATTATTGAACTCTTATTTTATTCTCCCACTTCACCGTATTTTTGACATATGCTCTGTTGTGGAGAAAGAAGAGTTCAAGAAGTTCTAGAAGAGGAAGAGATCCTTTCTTTTCTCCTTCTTCCTCTCCCTTTATTTGGTTCAAAATTATGTAGGAGTTATGTAATGGTATGAAGTTGTCCCATTGATCTATAGTAATAACTCATCTGGTGCAAAGTTAGTGGCGATTAGAGAAGGTGAGTCGGATAGGGTTGGATAATAATTAGTAGTTGTCATGTTGAGATGGAAGAGGGTGAGTGCTGTCCAACTATTGTTCATGAGAGATGGTAGAGCAATTTGGATCACCATACTTATATAAGAGAAGTAGAGGGGTGAGTAGCGCCTGAGTGTGATCTTCAAGTATATGTGAGAGGTAAATCTTTGAGAGGGATAATACATTTCGGTAGCTCCTTATCATATTGAGCATAAAATTTTTAACTCTGGTTTAGATAATTAAAGCTTTATCTGGTTGAGATCAAAAATTTTAAGGTCACCTTCCCTCAGAGGGGGGGAGAAGCCTTCCTAGAGGATGAAATCAATCTTAATCCACCGTTATCTAGTGTTAAACTCTTTCCATCTCCTAAGTGAGTCCCTCAAATGTATTATTTCAAGAGTGGAGGGTGTCCACCTTTTGCACAACCCAAATATTACTTATAAGACGCCTATAAATGGGGTACCTACAAAGGTATTATGGGTGTATAGTGATCAAGGAAGTGAATTTGAAAATGAAAATTTTAAAATATTTGTTAAGAGTCTGTAATAGAACATAATTTCTTAGCCCCTAAAACCCACAATAAAATGGTATAGCAAAAAGGAAAAATAGGACACTCATAGAGGTTATTAGGGCGTGCTTAGTGAGTATATTCTACCCATGTGCTATTGAGATTCTTAAGCATAATATCAATTTCTTTGTCTGTGTGGGTAATCTTCATAAGATTCATTTCTATTGGGACCTTGGGTCCATGGTACTAGCATCAAAGAACATGCTATCAATGGCAGCTTCTTATCCCATTTTTCTGCTAAGGCTACTCTCATTAAAATTTTGGATGGTAGAGCTTGGCACTTGCCTAGAGGTATTGCTTCTAATATTGCTAGCTATATTATGTCGTGTACTTTGGAAAATGTATAAAGCTAGTTTGATACTTTACTTTTAAAAAATCATGAGCTTTCTTTTACCAATTTGGTTTAGCTGTATTACAATTATGAACCTGTGTTTAGCTGGCCTAAGTTGGTTTAGCATAAACATCACTCTATATGGTACTCATTTTTTTCTTAGATGGCTTTTAAGAATGGTCTTAAGACTGTGGATAATTTACCAATTAGATGGATTACTTCTGATGGTACTTGCTACCTATGTGGTCTTAATCCAAAAAGCATTGCTCACATTTATTTCTTATGTCCATTCTCTGCCTGCTTACTAAAGATACTATTCCCTTTCTTTAGGTCCACTCCATTTTTGTCTCTCCTTTCTAAAATTTTTAATACAGTCAAACAAGCTTCAAAAAATTATCATTGGAATTGGTACATTTTCATCTATTGTATCTATCATATATGGAGTGAAAGGACTAGCAAGAAGCATGACAATGAAAAATCAAGTGTTCTGTCTCTGTATTATAGTATAAGAACTGCAGCTATCTGCCATTCAATCATTTAGGGAAGGGGAAAAGAATTATTTGAGGAGTCCTTTCTTAACTAACTTTGGTTTGAGGAACAGGTTCTCAATAGGATTTATTTTCTAATTCTATGATTTTTTTTGTTTGATGGCTCTTTTTTCTTGAATATTTGAGCTTTAATACACTTTAGAAAACATAATGTTTTCTTCTCTATCATCATGATTTTTGGCTGGTTTAATATTCTGATTATATGTAGTGGTTTCATCTGGGATGCCAATTTGGCTCTTATTTCTATGGCTTCTTGCCTTCTTGTCTTGGTTAATGGGTGATGGGATGGTTTCATGCTTACCTCCTATCTTCTCCATTCCTCCACATCTTTTTACATACTTATTCTCTGTGTTCTATGTACTAGAGTTGGTGATACCTTTGTTTCTCTATATGATGCTCTGGTGGTTTTACTCTCCTTTTACTATTATTTCTATATTTATGGATCTATGGGTGGATCTTTCGGGTACTTTCTATAGCATTATTGTTCCTGGTTTTATGATAGTATGGCTTTTGTAGTTTTACTGTCAGCTTAATTGTGGATTCTTTGCATTTTCTCTTTCTACTCTTAGTGTAATGGCTCCCTGCTGCTCTGGTGCATAACGACTATTTTCTGAGTGGCAGTTGTCCCTGCTCTGCTTTTAGGCAGTTTTTCTGACGCAGGAGTTAAGTCTCTTTACATTTTTCTACATCACAATTAATTTCAATATCCTTTATTTTGTAGTTGACCTTGAGCGGTCATCTGACTCTGATGTTGTGGATTGTTGTTGGTTTGTGACTTGGATTTTGAGTTCATTTGGTTCTAAGGAAGATTGCTTTTGTTGTGGTTTGATGCTTCACATTCTCACTAGATGCGGTTCTTCGGTTCTCCTTTTGCTCGCATAGGAGTTTTTTGGTGGTGTTTTTTCCATGCCCAATCTATCTTGATGCTACTCAAACTAGTTTACAATCATTGATCATGATTTTTTGGTATGGCTCTAATTGCTTTCTTGGGATCTCCCAGTCTCTGGGTTCTAATGTCTTGTGCTAGAATTCCCCTCGATGTCGTTTAGAGTTTATATCAAAATGGGTTTCTCAACTCTGGAGCTTGTTTTGCTATACTTGTATTTTTTTCCATCATTTTGTATTTTGGCTTTCTATTTAGTTTTATCTTAATTACCCTGTTATATTAGACTTTATAGTAATTAGTTGCCTGGAAATTGGTTTCTTTCAATTTCCTTAGTATGTGTATTTGTACATCTCCTTTTTTATAAATAAAGCGGGATCTACCCTTAATTCCCAAAAATAATTAGGGTTTTGGAGAGTCCACTTCATAAAATCTTTTATGTCTTGAGATAAGAAGTTTTTGGGTAGTCAATTGACTTGTATATTTTGTGAGAGCGCTTAGACAGCCCACTTTATAAGGGAGAGATAGGTGGTGTGGTTGGGAGAGGGAGAGTGCCTTAAAGAGTCAATGGGTGAGAAGGCATTACACGGTTTCTTTAGCTAGCCTGAATCTTGCATCCTCCAGTTGTGTATTGGTGGAGGTCTTGGAGAGGAGCTCTTGGGAATAAAAGTATTGTTTATCAAAGACTTATAGTCAAGGAGACTAGCATTGGAACTTCACTGGGCCGTGGAGGCGAGACGAGAGAGTGGCATCTCCACCGTAGTGAGGAGCTAAAGGAGGGACCGCATCTCCTCTAGGCCAAGGAGGCGAGAGGAGGGATCAGTATCTCCATTACGTTGATGAGAAGAAATGAGAGAAAACATCTCCACCAGGCCGAGGAGGTGAGATGAGGGAGACTCTTCTTAGTTTGAAGAGTATGTAAAGGTGATTCTCTGCCTGGTTAAAGGAGAATAGCTTCTTTTCCTAGTTATGTGTTGAAGGAGAGACACATTTAGTACAATTCCTAAAGATGAGGACCTTTGGGGAATCGAAATAGGTCAATTTAATCAAACCACTATAAATCCTATTTTGCATTTTCTTATTTTTCTACGGTTTACTTGCATGTTACTTTACGACACTCTGGTTTAATTTTATTTACATGTGTGAAAGAGTGTTTTGGTGATTGTTTCTTTTTTAATATTTCTTTGTAAAATTAGTAAAGAAGAAAAAAATTTAATAGTTATTTTTTACAAGTATAAAAGCAAAAAAAAAAAATACTTGCTTGTGAGTTTTTGTTTGAATTTTTGATTTAAATTTCTAATAACTTTCACATATTTTAAGATTCATTTTTTAAGTAAAAGGATTTTCAAAATTCCAATTAAGTTTTTTAAAAAAGAACCAATTTACCTCCCCTTACAGTATGCCTTATGCAAAGAGAGAGAGGAATGATAGGGAAAAATTATGAGAACATAGA
>JAJBZI010028452.1:0-10135 GCA_021234465.1 Dendrobium hybrid cultivar
TAATTTTATTAAATATAAAAAAACATATTAGAAAAGCTCTAAAATAGAGATTACAACTAAGTACATGGGTGAGTAGCCTAAGAAAATATGGATGCAGGTAAATTAAGAGAATTAAAGAGAGGTGGAAAAAAAGTGATATGATAATTCCTACATAAATGACACACAAAAGAGCAATCCAATTAGACTCACATCAAAGCACTGGGCCCCAGAAAGGCAAGAAACAATTTCATAGTTGCCGCACCAACTCAATATCCCCAAACAACACTGCTTGAGGAGGAAGAGTAGGAGTGAAGAACAATAAGAAAAATAGAGTCTAATAGTAGTAACATTCACTACTACAACCAAAGTCACTGGAACATTCCTACAAAAAAAAAGATCTAGTGTAAGAAAATATTTAATATAAAAAGAAGAATCACTTACCTTGAGCCGCAATCCAATAAAATTCTTGAGATATGTGAATTGGTTAAGCAGCAACTAGAGATCAAAAACACACCTAAACTTGCAAAGAAATAGATATGTCCTAAAGTGCGAAGAAGATACAGCCAGTAGAACTGCACAAGGCCCAAAAATATAGCCGTTGGAGATGACAGAGATAGCTATAAGACATAAGGTAATACAAATAAAAGAATGAAATGAGGGAATCCACAAGGATTACTAAAATAGGAACATAGACACAAGAGAAAAACAAATCAACATTATTTACCATTACTATACTACGAGAAAAAAACTTAACTTATCAATTAAAGAAGCTAAGACAACCAAAGGTAGTGAAGTAGCATACAAAAAGCAAAAGGAATATGTTAAGGAAAAAAAAATGTTAAAACAAAAGTAAAAGTAAAATGAAGTTATCCAATTACTAGACAAACACATACTCCAAAAGACTATGTAGCTCATCTCTCAATGATCATAAGAGATGAGCACCATAGAACGACTATTTCATGTTAAGATAAAATCCAATGAATGAACATTGGCATAGCCAATAAACCAACAGAGAAGAACTCACTAGATGATAGAAAAGATAAGACAAGCCTGGTAGAAGGAAAGATGGCATAAACCAATAAAGTACAAAAATAGTGAAGCATTAGATATCCCTAGATAAAAACTTGAAAAAGCAAGATGAAGCTAGAGAAAGTAGGCCGAACGTAAATCTAAACAATAGAGATAAAAGTGAAAAAGCCAAAAGAACTAATATAGATTACTTTGGGAAATTCAAAATAAAAGTTCCTTGCCTCTTTTCTAAATATAAGATAGACATAAGGCAACAAACATAATATTATTAAATAAGAACAACACAGCATATTTCTTATTTCCAAATTTCCTATTATTCCACTCCCTCCAAATATAATAAATGTAGTAGTGAAGGTTATACCAAGCCTAGCGATGATGTCTAAATTTTCTTTTAAGTGTAGAAAAGGTCTGATGAAGAGAGAAAATAACGAGTGTTTCTTAAAGAAGGAAACAACATTTTGAGAAGGTAGGAGGAGAAATCGCAGTTAAAGAAAAGATGCCCAAAACTCTCCATGTGAATGCCACATAGAACACAAGTTGTATCAATAAAGATACCACAATTAACTAAATTTTCTGTAGTCTCAAGCCCATTTTTGAAAGCCAACTAGGAATAAATAGAATATATGAGAGAGAATTTTTTATGCCAAATTACAGCATGCCAATCCACAACATATGTAGGGTGGAAATATAATTAGGACAGGTTTGTAAAAGAGCACACAAAAGTTTTCAATATTAAAGTGTCATTAGATATTACAGAATGCTGAATTTGACAGTTTAAAATTAAAGTGGAAATAGTAGATGCCAAACCTCTAGGTATGTTCCATTTATTACCATCAGAAATAGTTGTCATATTAGTTCTTGTAGAAAATCTAAGTAAAAAACTTTCACTAGTGTCTAACTCATAAATATTAGAGCCTTGCAACTAAGGATCCCAATTTATGTTAATGCTTCTCAGGTTACTGTTACTAATTTGAAATGTAATATAAGGCTTAAGAAGAATAGTTGATTGATGAAGAGATTTCCAAAATGAAGTACTTTGTTGATCAGAGGGTCATGAAATACTACACTATTTAGCTTGGCACCAAGGGTAGGGCAAAGAACTAGAATTATAAAACTTAAAAATTTAAGCTTAATCAAAGACAAACTTTAAAGCCCACAAAGATGGTAAGCCAATGCCACCTAAATTTTTTTTATTACAATTATCTAACCAACTAACCACGGGGAGCTTGTTGCCCAAAAGATTACCCAAATAGAAAAAATTAGAACACATTTTGTTAATCTTATCATAACAAGATGTTGGTATAATAGCACCATGTTTCCAGTCAGCAATTGTGTTCCATATAGTAAAATGAAGGAACTATAAATAACCTGCTAAAGAAAGAAACTTTACCTTCCAACAATCTAATAAAGAAAAAATTTTATCCAATAGAGGTTGAAAGAAAGCTGACTTTAAATTTTTTAAAGCAATTGGAATCACTAGGTATTTTAAGAACTTCTTAATGTTATGAATGTTAAGAGGCCTGCTATGATGAGCACAGTAATGATGAATAAGAAGAGAATTCTTCTCCTGATTAATATTCATACCTGAGATTGAAGTAAAAGTATTCATAATATATGTAAGTTTAATGCAATTACCAACTTGTGCTTCTCCAAAAATAAGTAGAACATTAGCATAAAAAAGGTGACCAATTTTAACATGTTTACTGCTAACATCAAAATAGCCACTATTATTTCCTTATAAAAGAATAGACAATGCATCCATATCTATATAGAATAAATATGGACTTAGAGGACAACCTTGATGAATGCCAAAAGAAGTATTAAAAAAACCATGTAATAAACCAACTATGCAAATAAAAAAGTGAATATTTCAGATACAATCTCTAATCCAAGATATGAATTTAGAAGGAAAAGCTTTAATAATAAGTCTAGCTAATATAAATTCTCTGGAGATGCAGTAAAAGATCTTTTTGATGTCAAATTTTGCACAAAAATTCTTGTTGGCTTTAAATCTCTCAAGATTTTGTTATCTAAAATAATATAGTCAATAGAATTTATGCCACTAATAAAATTTGATTGATTAGACCTAATGATAAATAGCATGATAGCTTTAAGTATAGAATTACGAATTTTGGCAATTATTTTATAAAAAAACATTACACAAAGAGATAGGCATGTAATCCAAAATCGATGCTTAATGTTTTTTTAAGGGATCTAGGCAATCGCAAAGGCCTTAACCTCCAAAGGAAGGTGGCTATGCTAAGAAAAGTTCTTAACAGTCCGACAGGCTAGAGGCCTAGAAATAAGCCCTGATTTTCTTATAAAACTGAAAGTTAAAATCGTCTGGGCAAGAACTATCCTTTGAAGACCTAGAGAAAATAGCATATTTAATGTCACTTTAGAGACATTAGCAATAAGTGATTAATAGTGATCAGGAGGAACCACACTACCAGCCGAAAAAGTAAAATAATCAAAATTATTATCATGGTTCATATTATACACAGTCTTAAAATGTTTAACATTATGATTAATGTTAGGAGAATTTCCATAAAAAAATATGGCATTCATTAGGGACCCATTAGTAGAATTTTTTCTCTCATTAATTTTGGCAAACAAAAACTAAAGATTTTTGTCACATTTTTTATGCCACTTACTTTTAGCCCATTGATGCAACCAAGAACACTAGGACACAGAACACTCAGCATCTTTAGTATTAATACATTTAAGAGTATTGTTAAGATCATACCTACCTGGGTCAAATTCTAGTCTCAGTAAGATATATTTTTGATAAGTGTCGAGCGAAGAAATGTTCTTAAGAAGCCATTTAGAACCGCCCCAACACTGAACTTTAAGGTTATCTTTGAGAGAATGCAATTTATTTTATAAACTATATATGAGATTATCAAAACCATGCATACTAAAAATTTCCAAAGTATAAGACCAGAAATAATCTAAATTAGTCCAAATTTTTTTAAATTAAAATCTTCTAGATTTATTAATACAGGAGACATTACAAATAAGTGGGGTGTGATCCGAGACAATGTTGTTAACAATCTTATACTAAGAACCAGAGAATTTAGCCAACTAGAGAGAGTTAACTAGAACTCTATCATGTTTGATGTAAATGGGATAATCTATGAACTAGACCCACATCAAAAATAAAATCATTAAAATTAGAGATGTGATTGAAAGATAAAAGATTACTACCAACTTAATCAGAAGCATACCAATAAAAATTAAAATCTTCCTAAATTATTTAGGGGGAATCCTGATATAGAAGAGCCCTAATAGATTCTCAATGTGTAATCTTATTAGAAGCACTATTATTAGCAAAAACTACTATTATTTAAACATAGTCCTAGCAATTAAGAAATAGCGTGCAGAAATAATTTGTGAAGTAATGTAACTAGGAGAAAAATGAATAGAGTTCTCATTCTATTTAACCCAACTACAACAAGGAGAAGAGATATTAAAAATATAAATGTTTCCTTCCTATTGAAAGAACTTGTGTTGGGGATAAAACCAATCACTAAAAAAAATGGAAAAATAATTCTATTTTCCAAAATACAAAGAACATCTAAATTAAAGATCATAATAAAGTCTCTATAGCTAGATTCTTTGCTAGGGTCATTGCCTCCAATAAGTGTTTAGTGTGGATAAAGTAGTGTTAAGTTCTTGAAATTAATTTTTGAGCTCATATTCTTGTCCAAAGGTGAGGCCTTCAGTAGAACTATTAAGAAACTATAAAGCAAGGCTTTTCCTCTTAAGATTGTTCTTTTGATTAGTTAGGTCCTTAAGCTTATTCTTATTCAACAATTAAAGAGCACATAATGTTCTATTGCACTTATATAGTAGAGAATATCAGCAACATCTCTAAAGTCATTCTTACCCCATTTCTCTTTCACAATCTTTCAAACATTAGGATAAGTGAGCCAAGTGTTTTCAAACTTGATCCATGAAGTAGATGAAGTAATGATCTCATTAGTAAGCTTGAGAAAAAGAGGCCAATGTTCAGAAGTAAGACAAAGAAAGTGCTGAGTAGTACCTAAAAGGAGTATTTCAAGAGCCTCAAAGTTAATAAGAATACAATCATGGAAAACCCAAATATTTCTAGCTCCAGATTAATAAGAATAGGTAAAAGAGGACCGCTAAAGCCTACATAATGTAGATCATTATTATTCATAAAATTTTGGATCTCCTGAGCCCCTTGAGATAAGTTAAATAACTCCCACTCTTCTTATCTTGTTATGAAAGGACACAGTTGAAGTCCCCCCCTAACAATAGTGGTAGAGTGATCATCCATATAGTGGCTAATCAAATCCCATATGGCCCTTCTATTGTGATAGTGTTTGTGAGCATAAACACTAGCAATCCTCCATTTCTTATTGGTGGTGTCAGTAAGGCAACCAATAACACATAGTTGATGAGCATAAATTAAGTTACAGTTTAACATAACTCCTATTCAAAGCATAATAATACCTCTCGACAAGACCTGAGAAGGTTGAATAAAATAATACAAATGTTTTCTAACGAGATTTTTAGCATTAAGATGAGTCAAGGAATGCAAATGACTTTCTAATAAGGCAATAAATCATGCATTATTAGAATAAATGAGTTGACATAAATAATGTGATGTTTCCTTGCTCTTTGCTCCCTTACAGTTCAAAAAAATAATAGAACTCATTATTTCACTATAGGGGAAGAATACCCTTGCTAACAGCATAATTATTATTATTGCTTATATTATTATTTATCAATTCCTCATAAGTAGCTTGGAAACTTTTAGTATGATCTCCAGATCCCAACTGAGTAATATGCTAAGAGATATCATAATTATCTACGGTATCTTTGGGTTGCAATAGCTTTTGATGATCATTAAAAAACATTCTCTTTAGTTACAATTTGTAAAGTAGTTTGATCAAGTCGAGCAGTAAGTTGATGTGTGTCACGGGAAGTATGTTGAGGTTTGGTAGCCAAAATACCTCCTCTTTGGGGATGTTCAACCAAGATTTGAGTAAAGTGTTTATTTGGTAGAATTTTAGGAGGTTGAGAACTTTTTAGAGGTTGTTGAGAAATGGGGTTTTGTAGAGGTCTTGTTCTCTTATAGATAACAGTGGTCCAAGGACCAAGACTAGGATCTTCTCTATTCTACAACTAAAAGACTTTGATAATTCATCAAAGTGGGAGACATTAACTGGAGAATCAGGCTTACTAGTTGAGTTAATCACTTGATCAACAAATTTAGAGTGCATATTGTTGGCTACCAGTTTAGCCAACGTAGCTTTGTTAGAGCAAGGGGAAGTAGAAATAGCTTCCATCACTTTTTTACAATAGGAATCTTTATGGGCAATTAGTGATAGGCACAATGTTGTATTTCCTCATTGTCCTTGAATCCAGGTCTATCCCTTTAGCTCTTTACATAGTTCCACCTTTATGCAATCAAAAGCATATTCATTACAAGCCAAAGAATTAGTACGTGAGTCCAACCACTAGGGTTGGCCAACCAAAGCAACAATTCTAAGAATAATTTTTTGATCCCAATATGGTAGTGACAAATGTGGCAAATGAAGCCAAATTGGTGCAACTAGAACTTGCTTGGATTCAGTATAGAACGACACCCTCCATCGATCAAGGACAACAGTATTACCCACCACAAACTTGAGGCCTCCCATTAAGACAACATCCTAAAGTTCTTCCCTATCAAAAGTATAGATAAAATAATTATTATGTAAAGATGATATAAGAAACTTATTGTACATTACCCATTTGTGATTCACCTCTGATTGTAGCACTTGAAAAGGGAGGTGACATCCCATCACCTTTCCACCAGGGCTTTTTCAAGTGTGTTGACATTCTTTTGAATCATTTTCATATCAAGATGGAAAAGCCCTGATTTATCAATAATAGGCTAAGCTTAGATATTATCAATAATAGGAATATGAGTTGGCTTCACCCATGCTGAGTTCAATTTATCTCCACTAGTATTTCCCCATTGTGAACAAGGAGGTTGTTGCTGCTTATTAGTGATAGGCACAATGTTGTGAGTTGTAGATTGAGAGGTTTATAATTCCAAAAGTAACATCATGAGACATGTAGCCATCATCATTCCCAAGCATGATAATAGTCGCATGCTATGCATTGTTCACATCCTTGGGTACAAAAAAATTACCGTCCAGATTATATATGCACACCATAAGAAGTAGGATCCTGCACTGTAGCATGCACATACTTGTTGGAAGATGCATATTGAATCCACAAATAATCTTTGGTGTCATTAGCACTAGAAATTATCATCACGTTTGCATCATGGATATTCAAAATTGCCACAAACAGATCAGACTCATTCCCCGATGGACATAATAAAAAATATATGTACTCTACTTTAGAATCACATTATTGATTTTTAGATTAAGATCCAAATCACTATTCGATACCTTACGAATAACAATAGTTTTGGAATTAATTTGCACCTCTAGATCCATATCATCATGCTTCACTTGTTTATCTGAATCCGTCCCCATTCTAGATTCCTCACTAAGATCTCACATGGAGTGATCACAGGACATGCTAGAATTGAGCTTTATTAATGCATCTTGATGGATGACTAATGGTAGCATTATAGTTTTTCAAACTCGATCCACCAGATCTCACAACAGGAATAGGAGTAAATAAACTTTTAACCAGATCCATAACCACGTTCTCTAAATCAATATCTTATGCTGGTAAAGACTGACTATCCATGAGTTTTTGAATCAAGAACTTATTCAGTAAGTGTAGAGTTTGATTCAAACTAGAAGCAGTCTCTCGTTCTTCTGATATGTGGGATGAAATCGCCATGTTCTTGGTGGATGAGAGCATGGTTGTTGTAGTCACAAAACCATTTTATTAGATCTAGTTTAAGCGTATGGATATACAGTAGGATGGGTTGGAATAAGCTTTTCTGGTTGAATAAAACTAGATCTATCATGCATTTGGAATTTCTGTGAATTTGAGTGGTGTATACACCACAAATTTCTTTGCCCAAGACAACCATATGTCTCCAGAGAGCTAGACGCAGTAAAGCTTTAGATGAATCCTCTATATCATCACTAGATGATTCCATGGCCTTAAAATTGCTGCTCATTGGCCATTTAGAATGTTGTCGATGGCCACTCCCACATTTCCCCATAGGAAGAACCTAAGAGAGCACTAGAGCGGTAGAGGAACCTCACTACTTATTCTAAGTGAAAAACATGGTGGTAGAATTTTTAATATTGTATGGTAATCCTATTTATGTTCTTTATTGTTAGTTACCTGTTTTAAAGCTAAAGCTCAAATTTTAGAGATAGTGTAGCTTTTATGTCTTAAAATAAGGTAAATCTTCTTGGTAATACACAAGCTGATATTTTTTTCTAAATTTGATTTATATCTTAGTGACATTGCTTTTAACAGTGCTTTTAAAATTATTAATTCCAAATATGCTGAAGCTTCTACTGCATAGTATTCTTGGATTTTTCAAAGAGGCAAATACAAATTGCTCAAAACTAGTGAGGAGGACCTGCATTTTTTCTTCCCTAGAATAAATGGCAGGAAGAATGTGAGGAACGGTTCTATCCTTACTTCTTTTTTCTCAAATTATCTGAGCTCTAACACTTCTCTTGTTTTTAACCATTTGAAGAATTTATATAATACTGCTTTTTCATCTACACATGATATCAATCTTATTTTTGTGGGTAAGATGGTTTCTTCAAGGCAAAGTGCTTTTGTTAGTTCCAATATTACTACCAAAGAAATTAAAGAAGCTATTTTCACTGGCTCTTCTTTGGCCAGTGTTAGTCCTGATGGCTTTAACTTTGAGTTTTATAAAGCTACTTGGTCTATTTAAAGCCCTTTAGTGTGTCAAGTTGTGAATTTCTTTTTCCTGAATGTTTATTCACCAAATAATTTTAAAGCATCATCCATCTCATTAATTCCTAAAACTAAACATGCTTCATTCATTTATGATTACAAGCCAATATGTCTGTATAATTCTTTTTATAAATTATTGCTAAAATTATAGCCAATAAGCTTAAATCCATCATGTCTATGATTATTAATGAGAATTAATTTGGTTTTATTCAAGGTAGAATCTCTACAGACTACATTCTTTTACCTAATGAGATTTTATGAGACTATAGGAAAAAAAGATTTTTTGTGCTAAGTATGATATCAAAATAGCTTTTGGCTGTATATCTACAGACTTTATCCTTGCCAATTTAAATCAGAAGGGCTTTCCTTCTAAATCTATTTATTGGACTTTTTTTTGCTTTTTACTAGTTTTACAATATAGTTGCTTACTCAGGCTTCCACCTTCTACTATTATTCCTGCTATCTGACGTTAATATCTGATCATCTAACTACTATTCCTCCTTGGTATGGGGTTATTCATATTTTATACCTTCTATCTTACTTTTGCTTTTGCTTTTGTAGGAATTGCTAGTCTATTGCTGGTGTTGTGCTGTAGCTCCTACAACTACTTGTTGTGTCATAGCTCCTCCTCCTGCTTGCATTATTGTTGCTCGGGTGGCTGTGTTAGAGCTTTTGGACATTGTATGATTGTATTGATATTTTGTTCTCATAACGTTGATCAAGATAGAAGACGTTATGCTAGGGTTGTGCCTTTACCTTTTTGACATTCTGCTCCTAGTTAGCTTGCGGATCGTGGCTGTTGTTTGTTACTCATGCTACAATGCACATTCTTGCAAAACTCCAGAAATCTATCTTAGACATTTATAATTTTGTGCAAAACCTATGTATTTAGTAGGAGGTCTAAAGTTTGCTTTGGTAATATCATTTGTCTCTTATATAGTAGTACATTTCTATATTTTGGAGTTCTTTCTTTAGGCTCATTTTTAGTCTTGGCTATCCATTGGATGTTATCTTCTGCCTTTTATTTCACAATTTTTATGTAGTATAATGAGTCTATAAGCTTTTTTTATTAATAAAAATAGTCTTTGCCTTTACTTTTTCAAAAAAAAAAAAAAAAAACTTGTTTGGGCGGGTCTGACCCAGTCCAACCCAAACCATAGTCGTTGCCCGAAGTTAAAAATACGTTCATGAGTTTCGAATTTAGAAACAACGGTCTAATGGACCCGCTATACGGATGGCA
>JAJBZI010031972.1:0-10552 GCA_021234465.1 Dendrobium hybrid cultivar
ACTATGCATTCCATCTTGGGAGCACTATTATTTATAGTTTCTCATAAATCTAACTCACTACTGGTTGATACATTACTCATTGGCCCTGTGGGCTACAACTCTTCTATTTGCTATTGTTTGTGCTGGTAAGGCATCTAACTCATCATTGACCAATATATCAATTGTTAGCATAGCGGGGCACAATTCTTGTCTACTATCGTTAATATGAAAAATATTAGAGTTACAAGCTTGCGGTGCGTAAATTTTCCCAGTTAGTACTATAAAGGGTCTTTGTCTATTAACATGTACATGCTAGCATTCATTTTTATAAGATAATCTTTGCATACATCAATTCCTAGAGTAATTTTATTGATTGCAGTTTTTGACCTGGATTTGTAACTCTTAGCATAGCAATAATATATCATTTGAAATCACATACATACAATAACATGACATTTAGAACAAAAAAAAAGTAAGATTAGCTTGGCATTTGCTAATATGAACACAATTGTAAAATGAATCAAAATTTATGAAAACAGTTTAATGACATTTAGAATCAAAGATATAAGTATAGCTAAATGTGGAGTCATACACATAACAATTGCATAGCATATTGGAAACATGACCATAGCAATGTCATAGCATTTAGTAAAATGGAGTAATATTGTAGAATGAATTCGAATGCATAATAGTTGCATGCCATTTGAAAATTATAGACTTTAATGGATGATCATGAAAACTTTTGAAATAGTGTGGCATCACATGCCCTACTGATAGTAATATGAAGATATTTATTAAATAATCTTGGTAAAGTCATAGCATATTTTTTGTATAATTAACATTCTATAGAAGGAAAAGCTTGAATAAACAAGTGCAATCTATTACAATAGATTTAGATGATATAAACATTACTCCTCTTAAGAAATGAGATTATCCACCATAATTGCTTTGATTCAGATATAATGCCTTTCTATCATTTATAGAACTTTGTCAACTTAACCTTGCCAAAATCCATCATTTTCAGTACTTATATTGCCAGGTACATCAAATAAACTTCTCAAACATAAGGCCAACATGTCTTGAGCTGTGTCATAAGGTTTACATAAACCCTTAACCAGCTTAAGGACATTTATGCATATATAGATGCATGCTATTATAAGAAATGATTTTCATTTAGATTTTATTCCACAAAAAGCTGTCCTTAACAAGTAAGCATTCTAAATATGGCTTAAGATTTTCTTACTTAATTATACTACATATAATTACATATTACATCATTCGTAAATGTCAGTAGGCATAGGCCAAACATAACCAGGAGTACATAGTTTAATGCATTTTTAATCATGTGGCATTATCTAACCTTCGTGGCATATCTAATGAAAGTTTTACGTATCTTAACATGCTTAAATCTCTGTTTAATAAAGAATTTGGGTTTGTAACTATACCAAAAACCTCAGTCAAATAGCCAACTAATGCTTCTATGCGATTGCATAATCCTGATCATACTATTGGTGTGATTACCGAAGATGATTGCAATATTACTAAGGATTTGCTGAAGGCATACACTTCTACTCTCAAGTTTCTTGATATCCTTCAAAGTAAGAAGGTGCCTGCTTTGAATTCTACTATGGTTAACCCAACCAATGCTACCTCTATGATTGCCCACTCTTCTCAAAGTAAGATTCAAAATTCCAAATCTATTTATGAGAAATTGCAAAAAACAACCTTCGTCTCATTGGTGAAATAGAAGTGGTTCTAACTCTAATTTGGCATTGGTTAAGCCATCTCACATTCCTATCAATTCTCCTATTGAAGTTCTTCCATTTGTTGATGATACCGGGATATTACACTTGGATATGAATAAAGTTCAGCAAAATGTCAACAAACTTCAAAACGTTCTTGTTGGGAAAATTCTGGGTCGACACCTCCCTCTTAATGTGCTGCAATCAGAGCTAGACTGCAAATGGGGATCGTACGATAAGTTTCTGATTTCATTTTTACCTAACAATTGTTCTATTTGTACCTTTGACAGTGCAGAAGCTCGTGATGCAGTTTTGATGGGGGTCCCTAATTTGTTGAGGGAAATATTATTGGCCTTGACCGATGGCTGCTGACATTCTCTCTGAACTCCATGCAAGGTCTGGTTGCACCTATTTAAATCAGACGAATATTCTCATAATTGCTGTGTTGGTTGGCCAACCTCTCTGATTGGACTCTTGGACTTAATCTTGGACTCGAAATTAATATGCTCGCGTCTGTGTTAAAGTGGATCTCTCCAAAGAATTAAAGGAGGAATTTGGATTCAGGGGCTTGATGGTTCGTTCTACCAAAGGTTGGAGTATGAAGACATAACACACTTATGTTATAATTGTGGGCAAATTGACCATAAAGTTGCTTCTTGCAAGAAAGCTGCTCAAGCTACTTCTTTGTCCTCTCTTACCGACGAACCTACTGTGGCTAAGACTGGGATAAATTCTATGCATTCTAAAGCTGGACATCAAGTGACTAGTTCTACTATTCAATCAGATTCATCTGTTCCTACAGTTCCCCCCTGCATTGGCCAATCAGAGGCAGTTTGATGAACAAAGTGATTCCTCTTATAGAGAAGACCCTGAGATTGGTCCTTGGACTATTATTGCTCGAAAGAAATGGATGCCCAAGCAGCTCCGTCAGTAACAATCTCAACAAATTTTTCAACCTCCTTAACCTCCTAGATATATATGTCTTGATTAAACGTCCTAAAAGAGGAGATACAATGGATTCCAAACTCTAATCTCAACCGAATGAGAATCTCAACCTTATTGCTCCTCCTATTTAGCTAGATTTGTAGAATAATAGCAAGCTTACTACTTTTGAATCTCAAAAAAACTTTTCTCAACCAAGGCATGATTATCCTCCTAAGCAATTACAAATTACTCATAAAAAGGTGGAAGTTGGTCAAACTTCTATATAGATCACTCAACTTGGTTTGGACGATCAGATAAGTAATATGAAAATAAAGGATTTAGATGATACTACTAGCGACGGGGTCATTTCACCTATAGTGGATCAATGAATTATGTTATTTTTTGGAACTGTAGGGGTGCAAGGAAGAAGGAGACTGCTCAGAATCTGCATCTGCTCACTTCTTCTAATAATGCTTGTTTTATTGCAATATTAGATACTCGTTTTGCATTTCTTGACTCGTCTTGAAGCTAACAAGCTTTTTGGCAAAAACAGGGATTATTTTATCCAACCTTCTCAAGGACTGACGGGGAGGTGTTATTGTGTTATGGAAAAGATGTATTTTCAACTTTGATATGATTGGTGCTCATCAATATTGTGTTATTGGCTGGTTTATTGACCTAATGAATAAGAAGTGGAAGATTGCTAGTGTTTGTGGCCATTTGGTATTCGATTAGCCACCATATGTTTGATCACTCTACTACTATTATTGTGGGTGATTTCAATTGTGTTCTTTCTCAACAAGATAAGAAGGTTGTGAAGCCTTTTACTTTTTCTCAAGGGGCATAGGAGCTTCAAACATTTATGAATAATAATGACTTGCATGATGTGGGTTTCAGTGGCCCCCATTTTACTTTGTCGAATAACAAATCTAGATCTAGCAAAATTTGGGTTCACCATGATCACATTCTTATCAATTTTGAAGCTCTTCAAGTGCTTCCTTTTGCCACTACTCAGTATTTGCTCCAGCTTGTTTCTGAACATTGTCCGGTGCTACACAAGCTCAACAATGAGATTATTCCTCTGACCCCTTCTTGGATCAAATTTGAGGACATGTGGCTCAATTATCCAAATTTTTGAAAGATTTTGAAGGAGAAGTGGGGTAAGGAGGATTTTGGAGATGCTGCTGATATCCTCCATTTTCTTTATCATAAGTGGTGTAGGACTTTGCGTGCTCTTTATTTTTAGAGCAAGAATAAGCATAAGAATTTGATTGATCTTAAAAGCACTATTGGGAATGACATCTTTGCTCTCTAGCTGATTGATAGTTTTCCTGAAGGGCTTTCCTCTGAACAGAAGTATGTGCTCAAAATTAAAGTCTAGGAACTGAATGCTACCTTATCTAGGCTGGATGCTTATTGGAGGCAATGGGCTAAAACTAATTGGATTTTGAATGGTGATCCAGTTCTTTCATTCTAATGCCTCAGCTAAAAGGTGCTCTAACAAGATTAAGTATATTGTTACTTCTCTTGAGGATTGGGTGAATTGATGCTAATATTATTGAATCTGAATTTTTAAATATCTTTCAGAATAAATGGAAGCACAGAGAGGTGAATTTAGAAAATTGGCACCCATTATTTTGGCGGCGGTTGTAGTTGTAAATCTAAGATACTCACAGGCATCTTCCACAAATGAGTACTAGAACACCATTCGGGTGGCTAGGCCGAGTATTATTCATCATTGGTGTCTCCCCCTCAGGACTGGATTAAGATAAGTGTGGACAGATCTTTTCTATCAACAAATCAAGCTGGCATTGAAATGGTTATTCGGGTTTTCTTTGGACATCTACTAAAAACAGGACTATATTTTTTACATTGGAATGCTTCATATGTTGAGCTGATCGCTATTACATCGCTATAAAATTATTTGGAGCTTTGAATGTTTGAGCTATAAGGTTGCATCATTGAAGGAGATAATATTAGTGTTATCAATTGATTAAAGCAAAGTCTTCTAGCTTCCAAATGACAACACTCCCCACAGTTGATATCTAATATTGCTTTTCTTTTCAATTTTCAGTCTGTTATTTTTCAGCATATCTTTAGAGATTGTAACAGAGCTGCTGATTATTGTGCTAAACAAGCTTTGCAGTTTTTTTTACTTGGTATGATTATTTGGATTGTGTCAATTTTTCTTCCTTCTTTAGGATTTTGAGAGAGGAGAGGAGAGGACTAGTTCTTCCCTTGAGTGATTGTACCTTGTACTTAGTTTTTTTTAATTTAATGCATATGCAATTTTCATAAAAAAGATGACAGTGAATTTCCTAAGTATAATAAAATTATTAGTATTCTTAACAATGCATTCAAAATTGTGATTAAGTGCTTGCTAAAAGAAGGAAGGTTTTTTATCCAAATTAGTTGATGTATCTCAGGATGCCTTTATTGCCGGGATATGAACTATTGAATGTATTGTTGTTGCCCATGAATTGATTCACTTTATTATCAAGCAAACAAAGGAGAATTTTAGCTTTTAGTTGATTTTAAAAAGGCCTTTGATAAATGCATGTGAGACTTCCTTTATAATGCCATATGTCGTTTCTTCTTCCTAGATTTATCTTATGGATCATGGATCCTCTTGTGCAACTTCTCAAATCTTTGTTAATGGGATGTTAGGAAGCGATTCAAAGGGTCTTAGGCATGGTGATCCCTTTTCTTTGCTTCTCTTCATTATTATTATGAATGTTTTTAATAAATTGCTAAAAGATACTTCTACTGGTAACTTGATGTTATTTCAATATGAGAAGCTGCCTGCTATTAGTAATTTAGTATTCAATTCTTGGATGACACTTAGTTGTTTTATGAAGATTCCTCATCAAACAAATATTTTGAGGAGTATTTTGTTCATCTTTAGAGAAGAGAGGTGTGAGAAACTTTGCAGAGAGAAAACTGGGAATAGTGAGAGGTTGAGTGGGAAAATACTAGACAGAGAAAGAATGGATCCTCTCTCTTATAGAGAGCGGGAGAGGGATTGAATGGGATTTTGTGAAGAGCTGAGGAGGAATGGGCTAGTGGCTGCTATGCTTCTGTTGAGAGGTGGAAGAGGTTTGAGGGCTAGGTTCTGCTTTTGCTATGTGGAGGGGAATATAGACTTTGGGTAGTTTTGGTGGCTGTTGGGAGGAGAAGTAGAGTGAGGGGAGTTAGGGAGATGTCTTAGTAGCAGGTGGTTTTACCAAGAAGGGAGTTCAATCTGCTAGTTGATGTGAGGTACAGACAGAATAGGGGACAAATGATGGAAGAGAGAAATGGGTGGAGCTGCTGTTGTTGGTTTGGGTAGATGAAGAAGTAGGTGGTGGAGCTTTAGGGGTTGAAGTTGTTTGGAGCTCGGAAGGGAAGAGGAGATTTCAGTTGAGGGAGGAAATAAGATTTGGGCTTCAAGCAGGAGCTGAGGAGGTTTATGCGAGGCATGTTGGAGGTAGAGGAGTTCAGGTTTTTGCATGAGCGAGATGTTTGAGATGGTGGTTGGAGGAGGCTTCAATTTGTTGGTACATGTGTAGATGATGGAGAATTCAGTTGTGGTGTTTGTGAGCCTGAGAAAGAAGTCTAGGGGCCTGGCTGACACTTGGGGGTTGCGAGGGCTTCTGGGGGCCGCTCGAAAATAAGAGATGGATGCTAGCAATTGAAGTGAAATTAGAGAGCGAGAGGGTAAGAGTTACGTAAATGGGAGAGAAGGAGAGACGGGCTTCTGCCTGCAGGCATGGGTGAGTAGAGAATTATATTAGAATATATTTTTATATTAAAGGTTGTGGTAGTGCGACGTAAAGATAAGGTGATATAGCAGGGATGAGATTTGAGTTTGAGTGTGTGTGTGTATATATATATATATATAAGTTTAATTAAAATAATATAGAAAAGGGTAGAGGAGATATGAATCAATCTTCACAGTTTTCTCATTTTCCATACTATCTCAATTTACGCATCGTCGCCTCACACAAAAGCTAATTTTTTCTTTCGACTTATGCACTTTCTTGAGCAATGTTATAGTCATTTCCAAGTATTTTTGATGTTTTCGACATAATGACGAAGTCCATTTCAGGAACGGACGTTGTTCGGGCAACATCTGTAACATCACGTCAGTAGTGCATTAATTTTGACCGCCTTTGCTCGATTCATGTACGAGAGGTTCCCCCTTAAGTAATTTTGATTTTCCAGTGCAATGGTGTAGTCCGTTTCATGATCGGATGCTGTTTGGCATTTTTGTGCAGTGTTGTGCATGCCAACGATCACTTTTTTGTTATCGCTCAATCCTGTCGTGCACGAGCGGCTCCTTTTTGGTAAATTTGATGTCTTGGAATTCATTGATACTATCTGTTTAACAATCTGACGAAGTTTGAGTAATTTCGATAGTGGTTGAGGCTGTCCCGATGCTCGCCATGTGTGACTTCATGTCCGTCGGTCTTTTTTCATGATACACTCAATATTGGAGTATATGTGGATATCAACAGTCAAGCAATATTTCTTTCTTTTTTAATGATTTAGAATGAGGATCTATCAGTCAGTTGTTGAAGGAGAAAGCTGTTTCTCTAAAGTCAGGGATTTGAGTTGTTTACTTTGTCATTTATGGTCCAAAATTCCAAAGAAAGGAAAATCTTGGTTCTTTTCTAACAAGAAGAAATAGAACCCTTCTAATGTTTGATGCAGTTCACAATAATCACCTTCAACGTATGGAGCATTTCTAGCTTTAATTTGGAGCATAGATCATTTTGCTGATCTTCTTCCCATCAATTTACTAGATAAAAATGGCATATTTCTCAATAAAGGAGAATCTCCTAAAAAAAAAAATCTAATGTCATGTATCTGAGTACAATTTGCAATGGAAAACAAAATAGCTCTTTAGACAGTCAAAAGTGATGTTATACGAATTTACCCCTTCTCATCTTCTTTATATAAATTATGCACCAAAATTAAGAATGGAAGAAGAGAGTGAAGTATTGAATTTTACATACAGTATTAATATTAATAGACGTAACAAGTTGGCAAATAAGAACTAAGTGATTAGTGGTGATTGGACTATAGTTGGTAGTTGGCCGAGATGCACTCTACTAGTCTACTTGAAGTTCACTGTTTGCATTTGACTTTTATATTGTGGTTTCCTGGTGCAAATTTTTATGTGATGCCACGTTTAGCAGTATGGATCCAGATATCTGAAAAAATTATAGTAAATCATCTCCATTGGTCATACAAATTGATTACGGTCTGATTCTTCTATGAAGAAGGGCAAAATTATGATAGGCCATCAACGAGATAATAAGATATCATCATGGTCTCATCAGATCGATTGCTCTTCGTTATTCTTGTTGCTGATTGAACTTTTCTCTGCCATGGTCATATTGCTATACGATTTAGTTTTATCATTACTATTTGTGTCATCATTGTGATGACATGATAGGATTGTTATGGGTGCTTTAAGCATTTGGTTATTGAACCTAAGATAGGATGGCGTAGGTTAATAAATGAAGGTTGATGTGTTTTGAATGCAGATGATTGCAGATATTGATATTTCAGCTACTACGCTTCACCCCCCTAGGTAATATCAACTTTAAAGATAAGATTATGAAAAATGAACTTTAGGTTGGCCTCATATGATCAAAGGAAAAGTATGCATCAAGAGGGAGAGAGAGAGAGGGAGAGAAGGAGGGCGAGTGGGGTCAATCGGGATGAATAGAGAAGAATTTATAATGTCAATGACAAATACTTTGGGTGAGGCGAATGATGATGATAATGATGTTACATGTGCCATATATTTGTAATATTATGTTTTTGCAATTTATTGCACTATCGTGCTTTGTTCAACAAGTTCAAATCATTTTATACATGAAAATTTGTTGAATAAACTTTTCAGTTAGATGAAATAATGTTAGGTATTTTCTACTTGGCCATGAATTTGTACTTTTTTGTTTTTTAAGATTAATGCATAATCTTCCTTTTTTTGCTAGATATGTCATTGATACTGGTTATGTGAAGCAACGTCAATATAATCCATCTACTGGGATGTATTCTCTTGATGTGGTCCAGATTAGCAGGTAGGGATTGTTAATAGTTTTAATAATGATTAATCTAGTTTCATGCATCTTTATTTGTGCTTTCATTTCCCATTATGATATCAACGACTGAAAACATTCTTGGATCTTGGTGTAAAATCCCATATTTGTTGTGGCTTATCTTGTGTTCTTAAAACTAGAGATTGAATTGCCTTAAAATGTAGTCAACAATAATTTTTGAGATATCGAATGGATTGTAATTTCAAGATTTAAGTCTTTCTTGTTAAGGAGAAGTTACTCTGCTGTATTATGCGATAAGAGAATAAGGAGACATAAAAATATATTTTTTTATGAAATTACAATTAGGTGTAAACAAATATACGAATGTTAAAATAGATATGGTTAACTGATGCGAACCTTTAAAAGCGAAGCCTACTTTATGAAGAAAATCAATGCGTAAGAAGAGAAGCCAATGAATATTACCCTCATAAGAGAAAGAGGTGATAACTTGGCAATTTGAGGATGTTTATGATTATAGAAAAATAGAGAGGAAAGAGAGATTGTCAGTGGGAAGAGTTAACTCATTTCCATTCTTGAGACATAGTCCTTAATTGAGAGTATTTATGAACTAAAGTAACCCATTGACTACCTATTAACCAATAACCTAGTTCATACTACTCCTTATAATTATTAGGTTGAACATCCATTGTAATTCGTCTTAGATGGTTTGGCCCAGTTAGGAGAGTAGATGTATTAGATTTGGCCTATGTTAAGAGAGGCCGAGACAGACCTAAAAAGACTTGGTTAGAAAATATTAGAAATGACCTTTATTTATTAGATTTAGATGAGAATTTGACTATTAATAGAACACAATGAAGAAAAAGAATTCATGTAGCCAACTCCACGTAGCGGGGTAAAGGGTTGATGTTGTTATATCCATTGTAAGCTATAGAAAGGGTAGATGGAGAAATGATTATTTAAAAGATTGTGGGATATGGTGAAGCTTATATGCCAAAAAATAGGTTTATGTAATCTAGGAATAACAATAATTAATAGAATATTATCAATAATACAGATTGATAAAACTAATGCAAAGAAAATTTAAAGCAAAAAGTGATAGATCAAAGTTAACATGGCCATAAGTTATGAGAACATTTGCTCAAAATAGGGTTCCATACCAAATACAACACTTAAGATGAATGCATGGATAATGAGATTCTTAAAGCCGGCCAGAATAGTCTTGGATGAGGATACTATCACAAGAATCATAATTTGTTTAAAGAAAATATCTTAGTTGAATCCTTCAAGCAATAATAGTTTATTATTTTAGTATTGTAATGGGACATCAATGATAATGGGAGTGAAGCCTCTCAATATTTGTTTGGGTATTTGGCTACAGTTTTACCATATATCATAATTTAACTGATCTTGTGGTTAATTTGCAGTAGGAATAGTCTTAGGATAGTGAGGTAAAATTCTTGTCTTATTATTAATTCTGATTTTCATATAATTGCCTCTATAATTTTATCTTACGTGAAAATCTTCTTGGCATGGTAGGCTATTGGTACATTCAATGTATTATCTTGTTTTGACATTGTATTATGAAAATAAAAAAATTTATATGAGAAAGCATATTAACCAAAAGAACAAGCCAAAAAATCCAAGTGTCTTTTTTTTTCAAGTTTCTGCTTTTTAATATAAATGGAGGGAGGTTTTTAAGAAAGCACAAGAATATAGAGACATTAAAGAAAAAGTGTGTTATTAAGAAAAGGTCTACCTTTAATTCAATTTATTAAAGTAACGAAGAGGGGATCAAAAAAGGAGAAGACAATTATTTCAATGCTCAGATGGATATTTTTTGCCAAAAAAAAAAAA
>JAJBZI010031973.1:0-14991 GCA_021234465.1 Dendrobium hybrid cultivar
ACCTTTGGGTGACTTTTCAAAAAAAAAAAAAGAGTTTAGAGGCTTTGATGAGATTTATAGGAGTTTATATGCATAATTTAAGGTATATGATTCAAATAGTCTCTTATTGATCAAAGTGACCAATCATGGTTGACTTGACCTATTCAAAGGTTCATTTGGGTCTTTGTATGTTCAAGAGTGATTTTAAGTGGCTATGGGACAAACCTAGATCTTGGTTGGAAGTTCCTAAGATGATTCATGTTATATAATAAAATTTAGGGTTTAAGGGTCTCATGAGTAAACCTAGGTCAAACATGGTCTGCCATAGAACTTTGTGAGTTCAAATAAAGGAAATAATTATTATGAACATGTTTAAATGATTTCCAAAGGCTTTAAGAGGGGTTTTTGCCAAAATGTAATGTTTTGCATGAATAGTAAATAATTAAAGGTTTAGGCCTAAGGAATATGTTTTGGGTTTTAGGGCTTGGAATGATATGAATGCATCTAAAATGATTAAGTAAGCTCTAGGAAAATGTCTATCTAATATTTGAAAGATCAGACATAATTCTAAGGGCTTTTCCTAGGTTTTAATCAAATTGAAAATTCCCCTAAAAAAGAGAAAATCCAAAGGGCATTAGGTTTTTCACTTTAGACTGGATTTTTTAACCCTGGTTTTAAATACAGTTTATTAAAGGATTTAAAAGATTGAATGACTAAAATTTATAAAATGATTGAAGGATTGATTGATGATTGAATTAAAGTGTTTAAAAAAATGATTAAATGTTTAAATTTTAGTTAATTGAATATGATTGAAGGTTTTACGAGTTTATTTGAAATACTTAAGAATTTATTAAGCCATTGGCAATTATTGAATGATTATCAATGATTGAATAATTGGGTATTTAAAATTATTGAGGATTTATGAAGATTATTTATTGAAAGTTTATGGATTAAACATAATGTAAAAATATAATGAATGAGTTGGATTTCATGATTGATTTCAATTGTAAGAATTTGAATACCATGATTAATGTTTTGATTGAAGACTTAACACTATACAAAAATGAAGTCAACAAATGGACCTCAATAGGTGTGATAAACTTGAAAAGTAAATTACATGCATTAGTGTTCACAAATATTATCAATAGAATCCAAAGGAATTTAGTTGATAAATACTTGAAAGAAAATGATCCAAAATAATCAAATTTAATCAAATTGACATCTGATAAGGAAATCATCCCGATTACATAGATTTAGGTTGGAATAAGGGATTGAAATTTAGATATATTCCAAATAAATAAAACTTAGATGAATAGGAATTATCCATCCTTTGTCTGACCTTATCAAAAAATCAAAGGAGGAAAACTTTAAGCATATCAAAATAGTGTGAAAGTGATTTTAAAAGATTTAATATTTTCCTGACCAGATCAAAAAAATAGGACAAAGATTTAGGGGATCAAACATTCACTTAATCACATTTGGAACATTGAAGGGGGAAGATTTAATACTCACCTGACCATATCAAAATAAAAAGCAAGATTTAGAGAATTTGAACGTTCACCTGACCATATTGAAATCATGAAAGAGGAAGATTTAAGAAATCTAACATATGTCTAATCACATTTGAAATAACAAAAGAGAAAGATTTGATACCCACCTAATCATATCAAAATAGTGAGAATATTTAAGAGACTCCAATAGTTATCTGACCATATTAATACAATGAAAGGGAAATATTTAAGTAATACAACAATCTGTTGAGCACATTTGAAATAGCAAAAGGGGAAGATTTAATACTCACATTATCATATCAAAATATTGAGCAAGATATTGAGGACTTCAATATTCATCTGAACATATCAAAACAATAAACGAGGATGATATACGTAGTCTAATACTTTCCATACAAAATTTTAAATGGAAAAAGAGGAAGATTTAATTTCCACCTGACCATATCAAAACTATATGTAAGATTTATACATGAATGGAATGTCACCTCCAAATATGTAGATTTAAGTTGTTTAAATGAGAGATCACTCCTAAGTGAATGGATTTATGGTGGATGTTAAACTGAGTGATCTATCTCAAATAAATAGATTTAATAGGGATATATTAGAATAATATAAATGATTGTATTACAAAATCAAACAGAGCTCGAAGGGAAAGGTTATCACTATGGAAACTTAACTGATCTTTAACAATAGAATTTATACTTGAATGGGATCTCTATCCCAATCAAGTAGATGAAATGAAACTTAAATAGGAGGACATGCCAAAAAAATCAAATTTAAATGATCATATCAATAAAATACCATAAGTTGTATTACCTAATCAATCAAGGTCCAAAAGGAAAGGATATCGCTGGGGAACTTACACTAGACCTTAAGAATAAGAAATTTATACATGGTTGGGAGATCTATCCCAAACAAGAAAATTTAAGATGTTCAAATGAGAGATCCCACCAAAATGAATAGATTTATGACTCCAACCCTATCAAATAGAAGACTAAAAAGACCACCTCCTTAATTTTTGGGCCAATCCAAGAAAAAGTAGAAAAACTACTCACCACCAATTTCATCAAATAATCCAATTTTCAGATTGGATTTCTAGCATGGTAATGGTTAAAATCAAATGAAAAATGGAGAATGTGCATTTATTTCACAATTGAATTCAATATGCACTAAGGATGGCTGCCCGTTGTTAAGGATTGTTGCCCTAATCAACTCAACGATTGATCATCCTATCATGAGTTTTTGAGACATTTTTAGGCTCTCGTCAGATCAAGATACACCCTAAATTTATGAGAAAATTGCATTCATCATGGTGGAAGGCTTTGTACTACCACAAGATTATGCCTTTTGAAGTACAAAATGCTAGATCCACCTATCAAGGAATGATGGAAAATTTTTTGAAGGAACAGAGGTAAGAAATATTAATTTATACATATATACATTCCTATTTAAGTGAAAATATCCCAATTAGCATATCATAGACCTACAAGAAATATTCTTCAACATAAAAAAAAATATATATAACATGAGGGTGAATCCTCTAAAGTGCAACTTTGAATCCTATGCAAGAAAATTACTAGGGTACCTTCTTACACCCGATGAAATCAAAGTTAATCTTAATAAAGTACAAACCATACTCTATATGAAGACTCCTAGAACTACCAAAAAAGTCTAGTGATTCATTGGCCACATTGCAGACTCAATCATCTCATCTCCAAACTAGGAGAGAGATGCACCACTTTCCTTAAAACCCTCTAAAAATGCATGAAATATTTTTTTGGGGAGATGATTGCAAACCCACCTTCCAATAGCTAAAAATTCTCCTCACTTCACTATTAATTTTTTAAAGCAACTTCAATGAGCTCATTATGGATATGTGATTGATAGATTTAGCATTTACTAGCCTAAATTATACTTGGCATTATAATGGAGTAGAGGATCCTATCCACATCAAGCTAGATAGGGTTTGGTGAATTCAAAATGGTTACAGTTATATGTCTCTTATTTTTATGAAGTTGTTGGCACAATGATTTCTAATCATTCTCCTCTTATAGTTTATAATGGTTTAAATATAGAAAAAGTTCAAATATTTTAATATAAAAACTATTAGGCTAAGCTTGACAAGTTTTGGGATTGCATCTTAGATGTTTTTTGTACTCCTACTTATGGCAATCCTATATATAGCTTCTATGATTGTCTTCATAAATTGAATATTAAGCTTAAGGCTCAGTGTTGGAACAACTCCAATTGTCTTGAAAGGCGAGTTAAAAAGTGGGTAATCTCCGACAAGATATTGTTCTAAATCTAGACAAGGATCCTATAAATCATGCTCTTAATCTTTCTTATAATCAAGCCAATGGCAGGTTGGCTGAATGTTCAATTGCTTGCTCTCTTAGTTACTCCAAACGGGAATGTGTATGTGACTTCTGAAAGGTGAGAAAGGCCTTAATTTTTTTTTTGTCTAAGATAAAGAGGAGGAAAAATTCCACCGTGGCTATGTAATAAATGCTTTATATGCTGGTAATCTTGTTGATAGAGCTTCTAGAATACTGGATCATTTTAAAGCTTTATTTAATACTCAAGTCTAAATTTAACAATGATATGTCTGAATTCCATGTAAGAAACATTATTTCTATAGAATAAAAATATTGCAATTTTTTTGTTCAAACTATAATTGAGGCAGAGGTGAAAATAACTATTTTTAAGTGCTCTTCTAAAGCTAGCTCTAGGCATAACATATTTAATTTTGATTTTTACAAATAAAACTTGGAATTTTACAGGCCATTCTTTATGCAAAGTTAATAGTCATTATTTTTAATACTAGCAACCTTCCAAAAAAGGTTAAAGCTATTGGTATAACTCTTATACCTAAAAGTAAGCATTTTTCTTCTTTAGCTTACGACATGCCTAATTCATCGTGCAATTCTTTTACAAAATCATAGCTAATATTCTGGCCACTAGATTGAAACCTCTTATACCTACTATTATGAACAAACAATATAATTTTATCAAAGGTAGGGTATCTAATGACTACATTGTCATTGCTAATGAAATTATCAAGGATTCAAAAGGTTAAAAAGTAATTTGTGCAAAATTAGATATCAATATAGCTTTCGATACTATCTCTAGGGAATCTATTATTGCTAGGCTTGATAAAAAAGGCTTCCCAACTAAATTCAATATCTAAGCTTATATTGTAAACACTTATTTTTCCATCTGAATTGAGGGATCTCACAATGGCTTTTTCTACACTTCATTTAGTATTAAACAGGATTGTCCTATAAGTCCCTATTTATTTTGTATAGCTATGGATGCTTTTACTGAGTTGCCTAACTCTAAAAGTTATTTTAAAGGTGTTAGTTGTAACAATGTGCATATTTAATATTTTATTTATGCTGATAATTTACTATATTTGGAGAAGCTCATGAGGATAATTGTTAGCTTTAAAACCAGGTGCTTGAAGTTTTTGCTTCTCATTTGGGATTCCATGTTAGTAAAGGGAAATCTTTTACTGTTGTGCATCCTAACTTCATTCACCACTATAGTGCTTTAAAAATCCATAACATTAAAGTGCATATATCATTCTTGGGTATCCGTATTGCTTTCAATACTCCTAAGGCCTCTCTATTTCAATATTTGATGGACAAAGTTTTTTCTCTTCTTGATGGGTGGAAAGTAACGACGTTGTCTATGGCTAGCCATTTGCAATTCCTAAAGTTTACTATTTGGAATACTATTGCGCACTAGATTTGGGATTCCATCATACTCACTTCATGCATTTCAAATATTAATCAAGTATGCTCTAGATTTTTATACTTTGGTGATTTTAAACTTAAGAAAATTCATTTGATTGCTTGTAAGGACACCTTCAAACCAGTTAATAATGGTGGCATTGGGTTTCCAATTTTTGGAACGTAATTATCTTTGCATAAACATATTCCAATTTTTGAAGTAGCCTTCCCGTTGTTCTAATTGGTACCTAACTAAGTACATTATTATATGGAAACCTCCCCCTTATTTTAGTTCTATCTTTTGGAGGAATCTCCACCAAACTACAATGCTCATTAAACCTCACATTAATCTTATGATTAATCAAGGAAGTATTCATAGAATCAATTTGCCATGGGATCCTTGGTTGAAGGGCTCCAAATAATATGAAATTGAATCCATAGGCAATTTTCTTTCAAGATTTTATTCTAATACTAAATTAGGGTCTATTTTTTATGGTTGTTCTTTATTTTTGCCTAAAGGTATTGCTACTCATATTACTAATGTCATATTAGAAACTCTTATCAATTAATACTCTAATCATGAAGATATTGCTCATTAGGATGATACTCAATTTTCTCTCAAAGGCATGATGATTAGTTTACTTAATGATGAACTCAGTAATGATTGGTTTGGTTTTATTTGGCAGAAAAGGCATTCTTTTAGATTCTCTCTTTACACATTGATTGCCTTTAAAAATGGCCTTAAAACTTATGATAATCTCACAAAATGTGGAGTTTTTATTTTAGTCGTGACTTCACATCTAGCACTCTATAGATGTTATTTCCTTCTTCCAAACAAGCTCAATATAGACCTTCTTTAGAATAGACTTTTACCACATTAACCATCACTACCAAAAATAGAAAATGGGTCTTCCTTATTCTTAATTCTTGTATTTATTTTATTTGGCATGAAAAGAACGATCGACTTCATGGTGGTAGAAAATCTAATGCTTTTCAAATTTATCAAAAAAAATAAATTTTCTATCTTATGTAGGTCTCTCTCTTGAAAAATCTCTAGGGAGCTTCTCTTACAAATCTTTAATGGTTAATTTCTTGCATTCCTTATCTGGAGGTTATTGTTAGGTGACTTTGGGTTTTAGGACCTTTATGTTGTTTTTGTCATTGATTAATGCCTTACTAATTTGCTTATGTTGTCGTTTGCTACAGTTTGATATGTTGATCTCCTTTTCTAATTTTGGGATTATCTGATCAGATTAGTAAGTCTTCTTATCAATATGTAGCTCTTTGATCTTATGGCCATATTATTACTGGCATTTTCTTTGTTGGTCTCTCGATCTATCCTATTGATTATTATATGAGATCGAATTATCTGTACGAGTTATGTGGTCTTTCCTACCACATCCTAAAGGTCGAATAATCAGGTAGGTGCATTATTTCTTTGTTAGTTGAGCTAATTTATGTCATTTTCTTGTAGGTAGCCGTTAAAGCTTACGACCGGCATTCTTTCCTGGCCTAAGTTTTCTAGCATTCCTGTAATCCTTACCACCTAGTGTTACAGTAATGATCGGGTACCTACTGCTCGTCCTGTAGCCTTGGCAGTAGTGTTGTAGTGTTGATGCTTTAGACAACTCATTTCTTATTTCTTACAGCAGTTGTTTCTCTGTTGTAACTCACTGATTATAAATGGCTCTAATTAACTATTCAGGGATGAACAATCTATATGATTGTGCTTTCTACATTAATGTTGGATGCTGTTTGAACCTATCATTTTGGATGTACAAATCACTAAATTGATCTCATCATTAGGATTTCTCAAAACTTATTCTCCTATATACTGTCTCTTAGGTTGTCATAAGCATTTTATGCTTATTCTATTTATTTTTTCCTTTTCTTAGATTTGATAGAATTGTGCTCTCTCTGATGTAGTTCTCTATCTTGTACTCCTTTACCTATCTAATAAAAATGGGCTATGTCCGTACATTTCCAAAAAAAAAAAAAAAAATAAAGCTTGCAGTTAAGTACATATTTGTTGTTATACCTCAAACTTAGCAAAGACACCATCAATTTTGTACTCATCAGTGATGAAAGAAGGAAGTAATGGCCCATATACTATGTGAGCCACATACTCTGAGGCATGGAACAAAGATTCCCCAACATGAAAAGCTTGAACATGCACCAGTTAACTCTGTTAGAAGATTATGACCTTCCTTTGAAACCCACTCCATTCAGGTGGTGGAATATCACACATACAAAGTAGTTCTCACCAAACCTGACCACCCAGGCTGATTATACACATGGTCTATGAAACTTAGTGAATATTCCATTATATATATACCAAATATAATCATCAAGGTTTAAACACTAACCAACATCCTCATGGATTATATCAACCAAACACAAACTCAAAAATAATGACCCAACTTGGCTGGACACTATATGTAGATGGAGCATCAAGTGAGCAAAGAGTTGTTGTAGGCTTCATCTTGAAAAGCCACACCTGAGTTCTCTTCCTTAGGCAATAAAATTTGAATTCCTAGTAACCACAAATCAAGGTAAGTATAAAGCTTTTCTCGTAGGATTATAATTCACCTCTAGGATGAATGTCAGACACCTAGAAGACTACTCAAACTCATAACTCTTGGTGAATTAGATCAATGGAGAATATAAGGTTAGAGATGAATTTATATCCAGATACCTAGTCAAAGCCAAATCAGCAAACTTGAGTATTTTGAAATCGTTCAATTTCCACAGAGTTAGAATCAACAAACCGACCTTCTCTCCAAAAAAAGAAAAAATGATGGGAAACTAACCATACAAGTTTTTATGCTCACCATCATGGAAGAGGAAGTAGCTTAAGTAGAAGTGACCCCCCTCCCTCCTTCCCAAACTCCACATCTCATGAGTTGGATGGATCCTTACATCAGGTATATGAGGAATGGATCAATCAATGCTAAGGTCGATAACCCTTGCTAAATCTAAATCAAGGAAACCAACTAACTACAACTTATTTACCACCTATTCAGGAGATCCACATCTTCACTCATTATCAAGTGCATACATGAAGATCAAAAGGAGGTATTACTCACCAAAAACCATTTGAGTGAATAGAGAAGCCACTCCGATGGATGCACTCTTGCCTACCAAATCTTTAAACAAGGATACTTCTGGTCTACATAGAAAAAGATGATAAGAATTCTATATGAAATGCATATAATGTCAATTTTTTTTTTATCAAATTTAGCTATAACATTAACATAATTTGCTCAATCATAAGTCCCTACCCATTTTCCATGTGATTAATGGACTTATTAGGCCCATTCTTGTCATCACTAGGTTAAAGAAGATTCTTCCTAGTCATGATCGACTACTTCAGCAAATAGATTGAAACTAAAGTACTCATTTACAAAACCTCCACCATTATTGATAATTTCATTTGGATAGACATTATTTTCCAATATTGAATTCCATTCATAATCATTAAAGATAACATAGCATAATTCTCTAACAAAAGTCTCAAAGCCATCCACATCAAATTTTCATCCATAAACCATCCACGGACCAACATATAGGTTAATGATCAAATAGGCTCATACTTAACCTCCCTAAGAAAAATATTGAGAGAATCAATGGAAAATGATTAGAACTTCTCCCTTTATCATTATGGGCCCTTAGAATAACTATATAGACAGCTAAAGAGCACACACCGTTCTTGCACTCGTATTGTACTAAGGAGATAGTCCTAATAGAACATGAATTACAAATCCAGAAGGTGGTAACTTCAACTCATGACTCGATCACTTAATTCACCAAATGGGAAGTACCTAATTAAGAAGGCACATAGATAATTGTCAACTTACTAGAAGAACTTCAAGCATAAGCTACAATTCAAAAAGTGGGAGTAAAGCAAAGAACCATCAAGTATTATAATTCTCCATGTCAAGAAGAAGACCTTCCAACTTGGAGATATAGTTCTAAGGAAAGTAGATGTAGGAAATCATCACTTGACACTTACCAAAATAGCGAGTACTTAAAAAGGTCCCCACATAGTAAAAAATTGGCCAATCTAGGGGACTATCAATTATAAACCCAAAATGGAACTAAAATATCTAATTTGGAGTGCTGATGACCTCAGACTAAATTATCCATAAAGGAGCTCTTATATATATATATTTTTGATAAAAATCAATTTTCTATTCAATATTTCACACCAAAAGGAAAACATCAAAGGGACAAGACTAAATTCCACCTTTTCAAAATGCTTTAGGAACTTGCGACACCGAGTCAAAACTCCAAACCATCTGATGAGCACTCCGCAGGAGACCTCTCTTAGGCAAAGTCTATTTTGCATAATCTCTAAAACATGCAATAACCACCTGCAATAATCCAAGAAACACAATTTTGTCAAACCCACCTCCTGGTTCAAACTGAAATAAAACTTGGACTACTCCCTAAGGTGAGCTGATGAACCTTGGCACTCAAGACATGTTCAAGCTCCAAAGGACTCATCATAAAGGAAAGTCATCTTTCTAGCATGATCCTCTCTTTATCCCCTATCAAGTGATTAGAAGTATATCACATTTTTTAACACTAGAGGAGGTTACCTGCAAATGGGTTTTCCTTTTTACTTCGTAATGAATTGTAGCGATCACCTGAGTTGCACATGATCATCAACTTTGCCCTAGTTTTTAGCTAGAAGGAAAGATTTGAATACTCCCTACGATAAGTTGAAGCCCCCAAAAACTCATCACCTACATAAGTGCCATTGCCCCTAGTATAAAGAAAAGTCACATTTCTAGAAAGATACTCTTTTTTATTTTGTTCGTGACTAGGGGAAGATGATATTTTGAACCCCCCTAAAAATAATCCTATGTAAATAGGCCAACTTAAGGAAAATAATGAAACATAAAAGAACATATTTGTAGATTACTCATCCTACGCTCTGGGAACTCAAGCATTAAAAAAAAAAAATAAACCTTTTACCATTTGTTAACATACTTGTTTTTTTTTTTTTACAAAATAAAATCTCCTCAGTGACTCACCCTTGAATAGAGCTTACAGGAAAAAGAAATTCAACTCAAGGGCTTGCTTGATAAGCCTTCAACATTAAAGAGATAAGCTTTCAATAGACTCACCATCGAATTTCAAGGATAGATGCGATCCCCCAAGAAACATAGAATCATAAAAACACTTATGGTTCGAGCTGAAAAGAAAAATTGATCAAATCTCTGTGGTGAGCCAAAGCCCCCAGATACTCAAGATCTATGCTAGTGCCAGAGCTCCTAACATGAAGGAAAGTTTTTCTAGCAAGATTCATCCCTCAATTTCTATCGAGCTACTAAAGAAGTATAATCTCACCAAACTCATGCTTATAAAACTTGTCTTCTAGTAATAAACATGGCAATGAATTTATGAAATTTACATGTTTATCGAATACACATTCTCATAAAAAGAAATAGATGGATGATATATATCTTTTATTTTATGCCTCCAAGGCATTGAAAACAACTTCTATTTTATATCTCGCATCACAAGCATTTACACTTATTCACATGAAGGACTTTACCTATTTCTAGTGGATTACATGATGACCAAACAAGTAACTTTAGCAAATGGAATTGAAATATGAGAGAAATTTCCACTCCCATTTTACCTTAATTTGTGAGAACTCTTATCGAGCTAAAATATAGATAGGAAAACATATCAAAATATTTGTGTATGACTCTCTGGCATCAAATAAGTAACTTGAATCTTCAAACAACCCAGATGAGTAGAATGATGTCACCCGATTCATTCAAAAAAGTGTATCAGCTTCTGAACCTTTGACGTATTATAGCCTACTAGGATCTCTCTTTTCACTTGGTCTAGCTGACTCTGATCACTTCAAGGAGAACAAAATAGAGAACATAAAGATTGAAGTGATGTGCAGCTGCTATGCTACAACACCTACTCCATCTCTTCCCTTTCTCTCCACAAAACTCAAATCATTGAGCTACCCCTATATAAAAAAGTCATTCACTTTGAAGGCTAACATTAAGAAGGAAGATAAATTTTCTTTCTCTTCTTCTTCAATTCCAATCTAAAAGAAAGAAAAAGTGGCCTAATTGACAAAAGTTCATAGTCGCCCAGCTAATAAAAGTTTTCAGTCGCACCCATCCTTTAGAAGTAAGCTTTCCTTGAAAGGAAGACTCAAAAGATGCAATCATTTTTTCATAAACCACCAACATGCCCACCAATGCATTCTTTAAAACCAAGTCATTCTATTTATAAGCAAGAGACCATGAAGCACCATGTTAACCATGATAAATGGACACAATGACTCATTAAATTAGAGAAGAACTTAAAAATCCTCATTAGTATAAATACGCTTCCACTCGAGGTAATGCTTTACATCTTCTAAAATACTTATTATACCACATGGATAGAACATACATCATTTTGCTGAGATCATACTTATATCATCCAGAACAAAATGCCTTACCCACAATTGGATAACTACCCCCTTGTGAGAAGTTCCATAACAAGTAGTTCTCGAGTTACTAATAGGCAGCAAGTCTTTTGTGCACCAACACTATAGCGAACTATATGGTTCATACCATTTTCTGTAACAAAAATTTCAGCCACTACTAGCCAACTCCCCCCAATAATAAGTGATTAAAGGCACCACACCACAAAGGAGTATGCCTCCACTTTTACAAAAAGCTCTACAAAAGCAGCACATGGATTTCTCCTTAGTCAGTAAGATCTTAGATGATGGCACTAAGTATCCCCAATGGTTAACGCCCTCTCCCTTAATGTGATATGCTTTGTTATAAAGATAAAACAAGTTCCCATAACTAACAAAAGCCATGGCCCATCACAAGAAACTTTGCATGTTAATGATGTAGCCTCTCAACCATTAAGCTAGGAAGGTCACATTTAAGTCACACAAAAAGAATGGTTAGAGCCTCAATTCTTCTCTCAATAGGGGCAACATTAGCATATAAATACTAAATTACTCCATGACTCAAGTAAAAGTAAAATTATAAAAGAGGAAGGAAAAACTTCTTTATATTTCTTTCATTATTTCAAAAGTCATAAGAGGCTGATGTAACTCATTTATTAGTTGAACTCATTCTCTCACTTCCTTCCTCACCTTCACTTTCAAAAAACTTTAAAAAAATCTAGAAAGGATTAAACCTTAGATGAAGATCACCTCTTACCACCGGCTTCTTGACATAATCAATGATCCCCTCAATATAATGATCATCCAGCAAGTGCTTAAACTCTACACCATGTACAACAACATAATACTTCATTCAACTTCCTAATGAACTTGGTGATGGTATCCTATGACAATTCCTTGGCCTTGACAACTGCAGCATAATTAGCAACAATCACCACTAATCTTCAGCCTCCAAAGTTGATAAAGCTTCATCCCTTATTGAGTCTGATTTGAATATATGCTGCTATTGCAATTGGGTGATCTATCTTTCTATCTAGTTCACTTTATTTACCATATCTTGGTGGATCCTCTTCTCCTCATAAATGGTGAACTCAAGAAAATTCTTTGATGCCTCCACTCACCTTACTTTGGAAACCATCCTAGATGATGATTATCAAAAAGAAAGAATATTTTCTAGGCATCTTCCAATAGGTTAATCAATGAACAAGCTAGTGTGCAGACTTAATACTAAAATGCATCATTCTAGTGTGAAACTATAAAGAATATATCCATTATCAAATCATTAGCAAGCTATTGGTTCAATACCCTAAATTTCACTCTTATAATCTTCCTTTTTATAGAGCAAAGCTAATCATTTCCATTTAATGGTGTGTAATCTTTTGAATCACTAAAAGGCTCAGTGATCCCAACTTGCTCTTTCCCTCTATTGAGCATTGCAACAACTGCTGATTCCTCCCTCACAAGCAATTTCATAGGCAACACCTCCTCCTTGGAGGACTATAACATACTTCCCCCTTGAAAGTTAGTTATGATTATTCTACTCATCAAGTGCCTGTGACTTCTTATTCACTAGCACCTTAGAACATAAACTAGCTTGAACAAATGTCTACTTCTTTAGATGAACTTCTAAGATAATTTCTCCTTCAGCCAAAAAGGCTTTTTTCTTGACCTTATAGTCATCATCACTACATTAGATAATAATGCTATGTTTATTGGATAAGTGAAACTTGCAACACCTCCTACAAAGCATAAGTGAAGAATCTAAAAAAAACATAGATACCATTACATCAGAATAAATAAATCACTTATCATAAAAAATCTTAAAATTATATTGGTAAGCGAAATGGAGAGTCACCACCAGCTTTTAATTCTTCAACACAACCAACACAACCCTCTACTCAGCAAAGAGGTCCATAAGTGTCAAGTTCTTACCCTACAATTGAATGGGAGTCGATGACACTTTTCATTCAGAAGCATTCAAAATAACAACAAAATTTGCCTTCCAATCATGCATTTTGTTCACCTATTTGACTGTCCTTCTTAACCCATGTAAAAGTTTGATGAAGAAATCTTACGATGCCTTCCAGTCATACACCTTGTTCACCTGGCTAATCATCCTGCCAATCACATGTGAACATTTGATGAAGCACTCTTATGATGCCTTTAGCATAATAATGTCCCCCAAAAAGACTCAACTGCCATAATAAGGCGTGCTCCTATAATATAGAAACAAAGGAAATTATCATTGTTATAGAATTATGTGATAATTGAGTGGGAAATGCCCTATAGTTCAAATCTTTCACCATCTCTACACACACAAGGAATCATAGCCCTACTATTAGGTGGTCGACAGGAATGAACAATTCCCCATCCAACATTGAGAATAATTTGCTGATCATCCATCATTAAATTGATAATAAATTTAACATGGAGAAAAGTAAAATGCCCTAAAGAGATACTCTATATACTCTACCATCAATCATATTCTAGGAAAATTTTTTTCATGAAGGAATTTGCTCACATATTTGCACAACCAGAGCATCCTGATATTAAAATTTAAAAGTGAGAAAATAGAGGAGACAAAATATAGATCCACCTTAGGGCCATACCATTCATATTTATAATCTAAATTTGGCACATGGGAATTCAAGACATCACAAATCAAAATTTAATTAAAGATGTCACCATTCCCTCTCATCACTGCAGATTTCAAAGAACCATACCACACTCACCCACAGCTTTCTCTATAACCTTTCATAGAATTTGTTGTATACAAAGTACACCATCCTACTCAATAGAATTTCAAAAGTAAAATATAATTATGAAAAAGAAAATCATTCTAATATATAGTACACAACATCTCTATACGCATCTCTCACAATTAGGTCAACCTAAAGATCCTATTAAATTACTACTCACCCTACCTTACCTCAAAGTTGTAACCTCATATCAGCTTTTTGCTCTATGCCAACCAATTCTCATGATGACACTTTAATAATACTCACCATTTTCATCTCATTGGGGGAACCTGCACAAGTTTCCAACCAATATTGATAGGTTTCCATAATCTTACTAAATTTGCCTTCCTCAAATCTCCATTCCACTTGACATAGATGGTTGAGCTATAATGAAGATTAATGGGACAATCAACATACCCAGAATATACTCCTCGTATCTCTTTGAGCCCTATAAATGTGGATAGAGAAGGAAGAAAAAGGGGGGACTGATAATAAAACCCAAGAAAGAAGAGAGATGTTGTATAATTTTTCCCCTTTCTAGCTTAAGCTATACTATCCATGACCTCTTTCTTTCATTACCTATTTGTCAT
>JAJBZI010031978.1:0-12293 GCA_021234465.1 Dendrobium hybrid cultivar
TTGTACACCAATGACTGCTTGTGCAGGTAGGTACCTTCTTGCAAGTATCTTACAAGTTACGTTTGGGTCGAATAGAAGGAGGATTTCCTCCTCTTTTAGGAGAATCCATTCGCAAGACACACTCAATAGCTGAGAAGGAGCTTAGCACTGAAGCACAGCAGACCTACTTCGACCACTTCCTCGAAGCAATTGCCCTTGCCAGTGGGGGAAACTTCAAAAGTTCCTCTATCAATTAGACATCCTTATTTATCTTGGACAAAATCAAATCTTCGACACGAGGCCTACCAACAATCAAGCTACAAATAGACATCTCTCCCACGAGAACTCTCTCACGGATGAATCATCACGGAGCTCAAAGATCAACATCAATCATCACTCGCCCCTCTCGCTCTAACAGGATGACCTCAGATCGGCTTCCCACCACACGTTGAATCAATCTCCAATCGCTCACAGGTACATCTCACCTGCATCATCATCTACAAGATCACCACACAACTCGACACAGCTGACCAAGCTACATCAAAGACCAATAGTACAACTACTATACTTTGTACACGTTCTACTGTAACTCTCCATGCCCTATAAAAAGAGAAGGAGAGATACCAAATGAAGAGAGACGAGCACAGACAGAGAGACAGACAAAGAAAAATGGAGACACGCGGGGGGGGGAGGGAGAGAGAGAGAGAGAGAGAATGAGATTGTTGTTTTTTTCTATAGCTTAGCTTAAACTCTATAGAATAGAGCTCTTGCCCCCTCTTATTCTTGTACTTCTACTGAAATAATAAATGTTTTATCCAAATCCACTATTTCTCTTCCTCTCTTTCTATTATGTCATCATCTTCCTCATACACAGGTCCTCAGCTCATATGAGGTGTATAAAGTAAAGCCTAGTATCATCCATCAGACAAATCTAAATTCAACATCCTCTCCGATGCGGTGAGCACGAATTTGATGCCAAAGGCCAGAAAGCTACTACCTATCAAGCAACCAGAGACCTTAGTGAACATGATGAACCCAGAATATGCCACCAACCATGCACTACAAGAAACGGAAGAGAGACCTCTAAAGTTCATTCACGACGCTCTCATGACCATCACCAACCAAGTGAAAACCGTTGATGCGCCCAAAGGACCATCTGACCTCGGAGCTCATCGCGAGACTCTAAAGAAGCTCATGCATCAGATCTTTCATTAGCAATACTCAGCCTCAGGTGAGGGATGAAGATTCAAACCCGCCAGCCAGGCAAACCAAAGAAAGTAAACCTGGGTCGACCAACGCATTCTCCAAGTCAATCGCCAAAGCAAGAGCTCCTCCCAAATTCAAGGTGGCACATCTAGAGTACTATCGAGTCAAAATTGACACCACGAACCATGTGGCAACCTTTAAGTCCATAACCTTCCTACTCGACATTGACAATATCTTTCAATATCATCTATTTTTCACCACCCTCAAAGAATCAGCACTCAATTGGTTCACTCACCTGCCCAGTGGAGTGATCACCTCCTTCACCGAGTTCAAGTGAATGTTCATTGCGAATTTTGCTGGGGCCCATAAATCCACCAAAGAGCTCGCAAGTCCTGTTAAAAATAAGACAGGAACCCAGAGTATCACAGAGGAACTTCATATTAAGGTTTTACAAGGAAATACTCGATGTTAAGGACCTAAAACCGTTGTCACCCATGCAGCCCTAAATTAAGGACTGAGGGAAGGTCCTTTAAAATATGCACTTGGCTTGCAACAGCCAAAAACATTAGTAGAGTTGTTGGAACTTGCCAGCAGTCACATCAATGCGAAAAAATACAACAAAGTGGCTAAACCCTCAACGAGCACTCCGCATCATGAGGCAGTTGCGAGATAAAACTTTAATCTAGGAAGGAACAAAGAAAGAATCCATCCCCGAGAATGAAGAAACCAAAGATCAAACTTCCAGTGCAACGATCAGCGTTCTGGTCCATACCGGATGCAAGTTCAGCAAAGACTTTTGAGGACAGAAGCACCGCCGGCACTTGAGGAGGAATACAGAAAGGTCATTCACTAACCTCAAACATATCCAACCTATACTCCGTTGAGAGTATCTATTATTGAGCTCGAGAAGGCCAAAGAATTCTTTACACAACCACCGCTAATGAAGATTCGTAATGCCCAGGACACCACCAAATATTGTACCTTCACCATGGATATCATACAAAAGAGCGTCGCCACCTACAAAACTTTATTAAAGAGCTCATCAAAACCTAGAAAATCAAAAGACTTTGTTCTTGCCAATCTAGAATGACGACCAAGAAAAGCTCCAATAGAAGAAAATGCCAATAAGCCAAGACTAGCTCAAGCATCCACATAGCTGGAGTAGTGCTCGCCATCCTAAGCGACAAATGTGAAGACGCACCCGCACCAGCAAAGAAACCATAAGCCGAAGAAGTCCATTCAACATCATTCTCACTGTCCATCGACGATACACCTGAGACTTTCAGTAGCAAGGACAAACTGACCACGTGCAACCCACACAATGAAGTAATAGTTGTTACTGCTCTAATTACCAACTATCAGATTGGTAAGATTCTGATAAACATGAGGAGCTTAGTGAACATAATTTTCAAAATCATCTTCAACAAGATAAATCTACTCCTTTCGCAGCTCTTTTAGACCACAGGACCCCTCTACGAATTCTCGAGTGAGGATAAAAAAATTGAGGGAACCATCGCCCTACCTATCACTTGGCGTCAATACACGACTATGGTAAACTTCATCATCGTCGATGCTCTCGCAACCTAAAACGTCATATTCTACAGGCCTATACTAAATACCTTAGGGTTATGGCATCCATGTACTACGTTGCCGTCAAATTTCTTGATGAAGGGAGAGAAGTGATAGTGCAAGGCAACCTAGCCTAGTCACGCATCTGCTATCTACGAGTAGTAGGTCCAACAAACACATCTGAAGTAATCCTCCACCTAAATGTGGAGCGAGGTATGAGCATAAAAACAACTGAAGCTGTCAAAGAAATACTCGCCACAATAGGTGAGCCAGGTCGAAACCTTAGAATCAGCACCTCCTTTAACGGAAGACATCCGACAAGTTGATACAAATCCACTACGACAAGCTTGACATATTCGCATGAAAATAACAAAAATGTCGGCATTAGCGAAGAATTCATATATCATCGACTAAAAATAAAAAGTAACAAGCAAGTGGAGAATGTGCGTAAATTTCACTAATATGAACTTTGCATGCCCCAAAGATGGATATCCCCTTTCGAGGATTAACACTTTAGTCGACTACATAGTAGGCTACCCTGTAATAATCTTCTTGGACGTCTTCTCAGGCTACCACCAGATCAAGATGCACCCAGAAGACTACGAGAAAATCGCATTCATCAGAGCAAAAGGACTATATTGCTACAAAGTCATGCCTTTTGGGTTGAAGAACGTCGGAGCTACTTATCAAAAGATGATAGACAAAGTCTTCAAGGATTATAAAGAAAGAAACATCAAAGTCTATGTGGACAATCTCTTGGTCAAAAGGAGAGCTCCCGGCCAACACATCAAAATCCTCCACGAGGCGTTCTTCACTCTCAGAAAATATAACATGAGGCTAAATCCTCTGAAATGCACCTTCAGAGCAGGCACAGGCAAATTCCTAGGGTTCTTCCTTACACCTGAGAGCAGGCAAAGGCAAATTCATACGATGCCTCCTTACGCCCAACGGAATTTGAGTCAATCCCAACAAAGTACAAACTATATTGGAAATAAAGACCTCCAAAACTGCTAAGTCTGAAGACTCAATGGTCGAGTCATCGGACTCAACTGTTTCATCACTTGACTCGGAGAGAGATTCTCCCTCTTCTTCAAAGTCCTCAAAAACATGAAAAAATTCCCTTGGAAGAAGACTGCAAAATCGCCTTCCAGCAATTGAAAACCACCCTCACTTGGCCGCCTCTCCTTCAAAGCCCTTTGTCATGCAAAACTCTACTGTTGTATCTTAGAGTCGGTGAAAACTCTATCAGTTTCGTACTTCTCTAAGAAGGGAAAAAGTAATGGCCTATATACTATATAAGTCGCACACTCCGAGGCATCGAGCAAAGCTACCCCATTATGGAAAAACTCGCATGAGCACTCATCAATTCAGCCAGACGATTGATACCTTACTTCCAGGATCATTCTATTCAAGTAGTAATTGATCACCCTCTCAAAGCAGTTCTCGCTAAAATCGATCATTTGAGACAGTTACTCAAATGGTCCGTAGAACATAGCGAATTCTCAATCGCCTAGACACTGAGAACGGCTATTAAAGCTCAAGCCGTGGCCAATTTTCTCATATACCACACCAATCAAGAGCAAGATTCAAAATTCGCAATGCAACCTCATTGGATGTTGTACGTAGACGGCGCCTCTAACGAGCAAAGAGTTACTGTAAGCATAGTACTTAGAAGTTTTAAATTTAAGGTCACCAACTACCATGCTGAGTACGAGGCTTTACTCACAGGCATGTGGTTTGCCTCCAGACTAGGTATCACTCAAATGGAAGCATACTCAGGCTCGCAACTGATAGTTAATCAGATCAACAGTAAATATGAAGCCAAAGACGAGCTACTTACAAAGTATCTGTCTAAAGGTTAAGCCAGAAACCAGCAAACTTGAATACTTCAAAATCTCCTAAATTTCCAAAAACCAAATTCAACTCATCTATCTCCTCTTCAAACAGGGAAGCATCAACGACCAGCTTGTCATATGGATTTCATCCCCCGCAATAACCAAGGAAGAAGTGATACAAGCAAAAATGTATCACCCAACTCTGCATCCTAAAAGTTGGGTCGATCCTTACATCAACTACTTGAAAATTGGATCAATCAACATTGAGGTTGGAGACCTCTGGCAATTCAAAATCAAAGAAGCCAATTACCTATTACTTGGTAACAACTTATTCTGAAGATATACTTCCTTAATCTAAGCTGCATGAGAGAAGATCAAAAAGAGTCATCACTCCAAGATCCACTCAAGCGAGTGTGGTCGGCGAAGGTACACTCACCCACAAAATTCTTAGGCAAGGATATTTCTGACCAACTCTAAGAAAAAACGCCGAGGAATTCTCCAAAAGAGGCATACAATGTCAAAATATCACTCCAACACAACAGCAACCCTCTCACAAACTATACTAAATCACGAGTCCCTAGCCATTCGCCATGTGGGGTATGAACCTGCTAGGTCCATTACTACCATCAACAGGACAAAGAAGATTCATTCTATCATGATTGACTACTTCACCAAATGAATCGAAACTAAAGCACTCGCCCACACAACTTCTGTCGTAGTTTGAAATTTCATCTAGACGGACATCATCTATCGACTCAATCTACCCTTTAATATCACAATCGACAACAAATCCCAATTCGTTGATCAAAGTATCAAAGAATTCTACAATACCAAAGAATTTTGCCTTTGTTCATCACTCTCAGACCAACGGTCAAGTCAAAGCTTCCAACAAACTCATACTCGACTTTCTCAAAAAGAAAGTCTAAGGCACCAAGGGAAAATAGGCAGAACTACTTCCCTCAGTACTATGGGCACTCAAGACAAGACCATCAACGACCACCGAGCACACACCTTTCTCGCTCTCATAGGCACCAAAGCCTTACTCCCAGTAGAACTTAACATACAAAGCCAGAATATTGGCTACGAATCATGGAAAGGACATCGAGTTTTGCAAAGAGGAAGCAGCCAATCAAGAAGGTCCATAGACAGCCATTGAATTATCAAAAGAACTCAAAACGCAATCCGCACTCCAACAAGAAAAGATCAAGAAAAAAACCAACCAATACTACAATTTGCATGTCAAAGAAAAAACCTTCCAAAAAATAGACCTCTTCTTGAAAAAAGTAGACATAGTGGCTCATCACTCTATGCTTGGCAAACTAGCAAGTACTTGGAAAGGTGCCTACATCGTTATAAGACAAGTGGGCCCAAGAGCCTGTCAGCTACAAACTCACAACAGAAAAAAAAAATACCGCAAACATGGAGTACCGATGACCTCAAGTTATTTTACCCATAAAAAAAGAATCTGTCCTCCCTCATTTTACGTTCTTACTTCTCTTTTATCAAGAAACGTTTTTCTTTATCATTCATTAAAAAGTCTTTTACGTGACAAAAACAAAAATAACGAAAACAAAATTCCCAATCATAATAAATTCGCCACTTCGAAACACTTAGGACATTCTAAACCTCAAGACTGAACGCTTGAATAGTGACATAAGAACTCCTCAGAAGACCTTTTTAAGAAGAAACCTATCAAACCACAGTACCACAATCATATGATAATCAAATGTGATCACTTGAGCAATAAAGGCTGGTCGAACCCCCTAAAGGTTCAAGCTGAAAGAAAAATTGGATAACTCCCTGTGGCATGTCAAGGCCCCTAAGCACTAAAAACCTGCACGAGTGTCAGAGCCCCCAACTTGAAGGAAAATAATCTTTTTAACACCATCCACTCCTTATTCTCGTTCGAGAAACTAATTGTAAACTATATTTCGAATCCCAAAAAAGAAACTCCCAACGAGTTCACCAACATTCAAATAACCTCTTTGAGAAAAAACCCTTGCAGCGAGCCCCCTTCAAGTTCAAATTGAAATAAATGATTGGACTACTCCCTGCAGCGAGCCAAGCTTCACAAGCACTCAAGACTTACGTGCATAGCAAAGCCCCCGACACAAAGGAAAGTCATCTTTCTAGCGACATCCACTCCTTATTCCCTATCAAGAAACCAGCAATACACTACATTCCGAGTCCTAAAAATCACGAACATCTTAAAACAAAACAAAATTCATCAATCTTTCACCCTACACTCAAGGAACTAGAGCGAAAGCGCCATATCTTCTTGTTACATACTCGAATGCATATAAACAAATCTATTTCTTTTGCAGGAATAAAGTTTCGCCAAACTCGCCCACAAAATATTACAATGTTATTCACCAACATCTAACATAAACGGGTAAGCATCCGAACACATATTTCTCAATAAAACATCTTAATGGAATGGTAAAATATAAATAGAGCTAAAAAAATAACATTTATTTCATGTCTCTTATTATAAGCATTTATATTTACACTCGCCGAAAAGGCTCGCTCTATTCTCCAAAAGAATAACCCGCACGAAAAAAATGGCTTTGACAAGTCGAGTATATAATTAGACGAGAAATCTCCACCCCCAATTCTCTTATCACCCAACAGTTCCCCAAGAAATATCCCTCTGGGAACACATTAGGATAGTTGTATGCAGCTCCAATGCCTACATATAGACATCTCGATCCAACCGAGCAACTTTGGAGAGAAAAATGACACCCCCCACCCCCCGCCCCCCAAGTCGCCCTAGGAGTGTATCAACTCTTTAGGCCATGCAACGACAACATCAGTCAAGCTCTAATCTTAGACTTGCTTCACTGAAGCTGACCATATCAAAGGGTTTGAGAGAGCAAAGGAAAAGATGGAAGCAATGCACAAGACACTTCCCTACGACACTCTGTCCACCATTCCTTTTGTTCTCCCCAACAAAGAGAGAGCTATGAGACACCTCATAAGTAAAAATTCATATACACTGAAAAGATAATATTAGAAAAGAAGACGTGTTTCTTTTCTCATTTTTTTCCTCCACATGTCACAAGAAGAAATACCACAAAATTGATGAAAGTTCGCAACCACGCCAACTATCGAATGATAAGCTCGCCTCAGATAAGAAGACCAGGGGAATGTCACCATCATAAACAGAAGCCACCAACATTCGAATCTATTCACAATTCCAAGTCCACTCTCTCTATTTATAGGTGAACTACTGTGAATTGTCACATTAGAAGTCAAATAATAAAAGTGAATTATTAAATAGCGAAGACATTGAAGAGAAAACAACAACATCAAGCCTTTATCCCACTACATGGCACTATGTGGGGTTAGCTACATAAATCATTTTCCTCCATTATGTCCTATTAAGAGTCAAATTCTAGTTTAAATCTAATAAATAAATATTATTTCTAATATTTTCTAATCAAGTCTTTTTAGGTTTAGCCCTACCTCTCTTAACATAAGTTCAATCTAATACATCTACTCTCCTTACCGGTCCAACAAGAGGTCGACGTATGTGACCAAACCATTTAAGGCGACTCCCTCTAATCTTATCTGCCACTTGAGCTACTTCAACCTTTTCAAGTATATGCTTGTCTCATATTCTATCTCTAAGAGTAAAACCACTCACTCATTTTTGCAACACTTTTCAGAATAAATTCGTCACCTATCTCTATAAGGTAACACGTTTTGCCTCCCAAAATATTTATTATTATGTACGAATAGGATCAACATCACCCTAGCAAGACAGAGATCGCATCATCAACAGCAAAATGCCAAAGCCACTGTTGTCCTACTCCCTCTGTTGCGACAAGCTCCACAATGAGTAATATATGAGTTCCTAACAGAAGGTAAGTCTTAAGTAGTCCAGCACTATAGGGCGAGTACAAACATCATGCCATTGGCCACTACAAAGTATGCCCCCTCTTTTTCGTGACAAGCTCAGCAAAAGGTAGCATGCAGTTCCCCTCTCAGTCAGCAAAATCTCACACTGCAAACAATGGCAACGAATAGCCCTGATGGGCGACTCCCTCTACCTTTAATGTGATAAGCTCCGGAACAAGTGCAAAATGAGAGTCTTCTCAGCCGGCGAGTATTAATGGTTATCCACACGAAGACCAAGAGTCTGGCATAAGGCGCGACTCATCACAGGCGACGTCGCATACTAGCAGTAAACCACTCACCACTTAGTATGGCGGGCCAACTCAAGCCACAAAAAAAAATCCAAAAACTCAATGAGTTTGTCGTTAGTACCCGAAACTAACCAACCACACCATTCATTTATAAGGAAGAAAGAACTAACAAAAAAATCTTTTTATATCCATATTCATATCACATCAAAAAGGATGATAAAATTACAAAATCAGGGCCGATGCGACTCATTTATCAGTCACACTCATGCCTTCCCTCTCACTTTCAACAAATTCCTTAAAGTAACAAGGATTTCCAAATCTAGAATGGAGCTCGTCTTTGGCTACATCCTCCGAATGCAATCAATGACCACATCAAAATAACGGTTATCTAGCAGACGTTCGAAATCACCGCCAGGAACAACACGAAGGACTTCGTCCAGCTTCGCGGTCAGCTCGGCAGCAGCCACCTTAGCCTGTTCTTGGCCTTAACAATCACAGCAAAATCAACAATCACTGCCTCAACCCGATCCTTGGCCTCTATAATCGATGCCATTACAACTTTAGCCAAGTCCAGTTCAAACTGATGTTGACTTTTCAGTGGGGCGATCTACCTCTCCAATATATTCAATTTCGTTGCAGTTTCCAAATGCACCTTTCTTTCCTCCACCAGGTCAACGTGTACATGCCTCTTCATATCATTCAGGCAATCAATTCTCTCAATAGAGCCGATATGACGCATAAGGGAATGACTCCGTAGAAATTCAGAATATCTTCTAGCTCGATGCATAAGGGATAACACAACCCCAATACAAAATGATCATGGGGATGATTAATTCCACATCCAACAAAGAGTTAATCCGCTCATCTTCCTTCGGCAACCTTACAGAGTAATCGACATAAGCAAAGTAGAAAGCATGAAATACATAGTCAGCATACTCCTCCATGAGGTGAGTACTCGGCAATCTCTTCTTGCTAAGGAATTTGCTCGCACACTTACAGAGACCAAACATATCAATAGAAATATTCGAAAATATAAGCAATCCCATTCTCAAGGCTCGACCTCTCCTATTTATAATTTGAATCAAGAATACAAAGACTGAGGCCTCTTAAATAAAATTCAATGCAAAAGATCATATCATTCCCTCACATTATTACAAGATCTGATGAACCTCATCACACTCGTTTCTAGCCATTATAGTGACCAAATCTTGAAATTCACGACACACTTGCACCTCATCCTATTTAACGAGAAAAAAAATATATTTTTTCTTTTTACAAAAACTTCTAAAAGCCAAAAGACTATTCAAAAATACAATCGCCCTCAACAAATAAATTACTCAAGAAAAAACAAAATTAGCCCATATGGCGATTACATCAGAAACACTCTAACACAGGATCTTTTGTCGTACTCTACACTAATCCTCTCATCTTGATAAGATACTCAACAACATATTAGGCATCCTAGAGGAACCCCTCCTACTTAGTCTGCTTAAGCATCATACACCAATCGACTTCAATCTAGTTTATTAGACTCCAAAAGGCCACCAACTAATCATTTAACAAAATCGCTACACCTTTCTGATCGTCGCCACCTATAACAACAACTCTCTCTACGCTAACACTAGGCTCATCTGCATACTTGAATTTGGGTGTCGACTCCAAGGCTATCAACCTTCCTGTAATTTCCTGCAATGAAATCCACTTCAAGGGAGCGACAGGGTCAATGAACAATGTATACGAGGAGTTCAACGGCTACTCAACAATCTTGCCACCGATCTCCTCCTTAGCAACCAATTTGGGAACAACTTCAACAGCAATAGCAGTGCCACCAATAACTATATTCCGCTCTGGGGCACTTGCCTCCTTCAAAGTGGCCTCACCCACGCACCCTTGCATCCTCTTGAGAGGAAAAGTATGATTCCTCCATTCATCCAAAGACACATCCTATTCAACAGTCACAGCAAGAGCAACAGGAGTGACCATTTGCTTCATCCCCTTAGCAAGGTCAGGTAGCCAGTCCTCAAAACCAAATCCCCAACATCGGCACACATCTTCTTCAATAGAGGATCCACAGAAAGATTTGTCGAGTCCATGGATCCTCGCGCCGCCTCTACAATAACAGCCCTACTCAACACAGCCTCTTCCACATTTGAGGCCTCAACACCGAAAATAGCTCGCGCTCTCTTAAAGGCTGCCTTCCTGAAAGCACGAATGCTAAGAAGAGAGGTAAGATTCATCTCGCCAAATTCACACAAGACTCACAAGTTGGAAGTAGATGCAGGAATCTGCTTGCTCAAAGCCAATTTTTATAGAGAAACCAGGTAACAGGACCGTTCACTCTCAAATGATGCACGCGCATCATAATTCAAGGCAGTAAATTGGCATTTACTCACACCTTTCTCTGATTTATGATTCAATTATCTCACATTTTCAATACTCAATAATCAAAGGGTAGAATAAATTGGGGAACAAAATATACACCCATGACTATTTATATAGGTACCTTCTCACAGCTATCTTACAAGTTACAATCGATTTTAGCAGGTCATGTCCATCCTCTTTCAAGAAAGTCCGTTAGCAAGACCAGCTCCGGAACTAGGAAAGAGTTTATCACTAGAGCATGACGGATCTCCTCCAGGCACTTCCTCCAAGAAGTGATCCTCCCTAACATGGGCAAACTTAGAAGTTCCTCTATCAATTGGACAAATCTTTATTCATCTCAGCGAAAATCAAGTCTCCAACACAAGACCTACCAACAATCAAGCTAAAAATAGACATCTCTCTCACAAGAACTCTCTTATAAATATATCATCACCGAGCTCAGAGATCAACATCAATCATCACTCGCCCTCTCTTGCTCTAGTGGGATGACCTCAGACTAGCTTCCTACCTCACACTAACTCGATCTCCAATTGCTCACAGTTACATTACACCCACATCATCATCTACAAGATTGTCACACCACTCGACACAGTTAGCCAAGCTACATCAAATACTAATAGTACAACTACTATACTCCGTATGCATTCTATTGTAACTCTCCAAGCCCTATAAAGAGGAGGGGGGATACCAAACAGAGGGAGACAAGCAAAGAAAGAGACGAACAAAGAGAAAAATGAAACAGAGAGAGAGAGAGAGAGAGAGAGAGAGATTATTATTTTTTCTATAGCTTAGCTTAATCTTTATAGGATAAAGCTCTCGCTCTCTCTTATTCTTATATTTCTAGCTAAGATAATAAGAATCTATCCAAATCTACTCTTCCTCTTCCCCTCTTACTATTTTGTCTTCATCTTCCTCGCACAAGGTCCTCAGCTCATAGGTGGTGTATAAAGTAAGATTTTGTACCATTCACCTGATCAATCGGGATTCAACACATGTTATGACACTTTCACCTTAGTCATCCAAATTTCATATACTTAAAAAAAAAATATCCTTTCGCTTTTCATCAACAAAAATTCAAATGCATTCTAGCTTGAAATCAATTACTTACCCAGACATATTCAAACTTCCTATCTTGGCCATCCATATAAAGCCTCATAGACCTTTGCAATAATCA
>JAJBZI010031993.1:0-11422 GCA_021234465.1 Dendrobium hybrid cultivar
TACTACCCTATTTATTGTAGCCTCAATTTCAATGTAGAATCTACATTAATGACAATGATATGACGCCACTACTTCCTTAAACTTTGTATAAATAATTGACACTTTGGTGGAGTTCTACATTTCACGAATCTTTGATTTGAACTTGTAAGTGTGCAGAAATGAATCTTGTCTAGTTAATCAGATTCTGATTTAAGGTCTACAAGAAGACCACTTTTCATATTGGCAAGGCAATCAAATTGGAGAAGAAGAAGGAGAATGAATCCTCCTTAAGTAAGGAAGGGGAGAGTGATGTTGATTGTTTGATGGTGAAGCTTTAGATCACTAATATGATCAATTGGTAAATGTGGGGGCAAATTTCTAAGACAATTAAAAGATTTAAGAACAATTTTATAGTGGATTAACATTTAAATTAGGGAAGTATTTCACAAGTTTTGTAATTTGTCTAGAGAATAAAAATCTAACTTCTTGCAATTGATTCTCCATCTACAGATATCCAAATCATAAACACTTGGACTTGATTTTAGAATATTCTCTAGTTTAATTATGAAAGTTTTGGTAAGTATTGGAGAAGCATATGTGGTTCAAATGTACTCACAAAGGGAAGATAGCCAATTCTCCAAAAAACACCAATTTTAGAAATGGGTGGAATTTAATAATTCTAATAAAATGTTCATGAAAGCTATCTAGATGTGATATTATAGTTTTTAGATTTTTTGGGGGGTTTTAATATTTTTTGAGAATTTATATGTGACTATAAAGTCTGGTAGGACAAAGCAAACAAACATGATATAAAAAAAGGGCTAATTAGTTCCCCAAGAAATTGAATAGAACAACCAAAAATAAATTTAGTGCTATTGATTTATGGGATGTTTAATAGTGATTTGAAGATTTTGGTGTTGTTTTATGGCGTTTTAGTCGGACATGCAATAAGAGGAGCAAGATTGGGTCTAGCTAAGATAGATTCCATGGCTAGCTCTGATAGGTAGGATCAGAATTAGAATTAGTGGGAGATAATTTATTTTACATATTTTTTGTTTTTTTATGATGGGTTTGGTTCATTGGATTAAAATCATAGAAACTTGTATTAAAAGAAAGTGCATAAAATAAAAACTTACTCACTAAGATAAGGTTTCATGGACATCACCCAATCTCCTTGAGTATGCTCGACCACCATGCTATCTAGTTTTAATAGGTAGGATTAGACTTGGAATTATACAGATATAATTAGATTGATAATTAGATTTCATGTCTAGTTCTAATAGTAGGATTAGATTTGGAATTTGAGAGAGATAATTAGATTCTATATTTATTTCTAATGGATTAGACACACTAGAATAAAATCACAAAAAACTATAGCAAAAGAAAGTGCATAAAATAAAAAGCTTACTAAAAAAAGTATGGTTTCATGGAGATCACCAAATCTCCTTAGTATGCTCAACCATCAAACCTTCTAGCCTCTTTGCAATTCACTCTAAAATGTGTACGATAATAATCCTCCTTCAGTTGAGTCTAAAAGAATACTTATAAGATTGAATCCTAATTAAGAGAAATACATCTTCTACCAAACATAAAATGCGAGGGAAAAAGAAAAGAGAGGAAGGGTCAACCCCCTCTTTCTCCTTGGGAACACTTGGAAACTACTTAAACTACCTCCATACACACTCATACACTAGCAAGGCTAGCCCATGCTACCTTGAACTTGACTTAGACATAATAAAATGACTTCTAGTAAAGCAAAATACATTTATTATTAATTTTACATAACTCCTAAAATAACTAAAACATGAAATTACATAAACACATTACTCTAAACTCATAAAATATAAAAATGTAGATTCTCATGGTTAGGCCTCATTGATCTTTCACAGTTTGAGATCGTAAGCATTTGTTTTGCTCTACTAGTTAATCCACTTTCAAGTGCTACTTCAAAGAATTCTCCCCTAGTCACATCGAAGAATGTCAAACACATTGTCAACCCTTATGTAAAGAAAATTAAAGTTGATCCTACGGTGGCAATGAAGGAGGCTGAATTTTTAATTACTATGATTGGCATTGCTAAGCTTGCCACTACTAGGAGTAATGCTAGAACTTTAGAGAGGGACTATCTTTCATTTGAAGAAGAAGTGCCTCCCCATCAATGAAGTATGAATCAAGTACCTTTGAGGGATGCAACGGTGGGAGTTGAGAAAGAGGAGGCCTAACACATGAAATTGGTGGCGAGTTCCTAGGAGCCTCATATAAATAATTATAAAAGAAAAATGAATAATTGGAAGTACTTTCCAATTGCATTAGTGAGGAAAATGGTGCCCATTGTGAGGAAGCATCTTATGTATCTTTCTTAGAGCGAGTTATTGGGGCACTTAGGAGATGAAGGTTATGGAGTAATAGGGGCTAGGTTGATACAAAAGGGACCATCCTGCATGATTGGCTCATTGTAGTTATCGTAAGCTTCTTATATAAAGAATTTTCTATTGATGAAATTTCATTATTGACAATAGGGGTGTCTCCTGCTAAAGGAAAACAAGATGTCGAACACTTATAGTGATGGAACTCATAGGGTTGACAAGGAAGCAAAAGATGTGATACACTCATGTTCTTAGGGTGGCCCTAGAAGATGTTTGAACACATATTTAGGGAATTGAATGTGAAGCATTAGGTATTGCTCTCTTTTTTTCATTCAACCAATGTCATACCTTCCCCAGGCTCAGTGATGTTAAAAGAGTTGGATAGGAGAGTTGGTATTATAGAGAAGTCATTAAATCTTCTTGATGTCACAATAGAGTTTAGTAGCTCACATGGAGCCAAAACTTTAGAGTAGGTGACACTATTAAGGAATGATCTCATTGCACTAAAGAGGGAGTCCACTGAGCTAAAGAGAGTGGTCACCTCCCTGAGGTTAGAGACTAGTGTGACTCACTATCTGGCAAAGATGTTGAATTCTTGGTAGGTGTTATTAGGTAGGATTTGTGGGCTTATGCCTGCGATGGTGTTAGACCTCATATGTAGGTCTTTTAATAGCAGGGAGTATCCTTGTATCACTTTTCTTTTCACTATATTAGTTTGTTATGTTTGTGTGATAATAAAGATTTATATAAGAAATCATATTTATTAATAAAACTTTGCTTTTGGATGTGTTAATTATTCCCATATTTTCCACTCTTATTTCCTTATGTTGTGGCAAGTGTTGTGTGTGTGGCAAGTGAGTGTCTTATGAGTATTCGAGTTCTATCATTTTGTTAAGTAGTAGTAGTGTGTGTCCTTCAAGTGATGAGTAAAATACTTAAAAGATTTTTAGATTTTTAGGTATTTACTTACTATAGCGAGTGAGAATATGTGGTTATCTTGTGAATTATATAATGTACTTTGGAATGATGATTAACTTAAATCAGCATGAAAATATGATTTTTAGTATGTGTCTAAAATTTATGGTGACTATTCAATGAGGTGAGTGAATAAGAGTTTCCAAATATTTGGGGAATAATGGAGAGAGAGAGGAGGTAAGATCTACATATTAAATGAAGAAGTGAGTGGCAACTTAATATTTATGTATAGCAATTTTGCCTATAAATGCCTTATTTTAGGGCTAGCAAGGTGCAAGTTATAATTACCCTTCTGAAGCCAACATCATCAAATTGGATTGGCATCAAGTACTCATCAATTGTCTTGGAGAATATGGTGCAACCATTATTTAGGTTCTTTCATGGTATTTGGCTGACTCAGACCTCCTGAAGGGAGTTAACATCCCTAATCATTGAGAAGTTGGGCACATGGCTTCATCTTTGCCACCATCCACCTCCATGGGTTTGAAGGTGAATTCCTTCTCCTAGCCATTGGCAACTTCCAATATTGAGGAAGTACTTACTTTCTTGGACCTCTCCTTAGTCACCTCCTCATTGATAATGACTTCTCTTATAGAAGAAGGTGCCCTTAATTCCTTCGTAACCGGGGGAATTTTCACTTCCTTGGACTTCATAGGAGGCTACTTTTCCTTTGGTAACTAACACTTCTTTAAAGTAATTGCATCTTAGGACTCAATAAGATCTCACTAGCTTATGGGCAATGTTAGCTTCTAAAAGATTATAGCCTTAGAAAGAATGGATACCCCTGCATCAACCTCAGTCCTAGGGGATGGCCCCTTCCCATCTTTAAAGGGCTCGGTGGGGAATGACCCTTATTGATGGTTTAATATTTTAAAAGATTTATATGGAAGTTATAGGTTGGAACACACTCTACACACAAATAGCGAGTGCATTAGAGTGAGTCAAATAAATGAAACTTTTTCACAAAAAGGACAAATTAGAATTGCACTCACCATCTATATTTATATATATATTCGTATATAATTTTTATTAGGCATCATGGTGTAGAATGATAAGTGAGTGTCATTTGATCTTCTACAACATCTTCTTTTTCTCCTTAGTGAATGCATGCATAGTTTCCTTGTGCCTAGGGAGGGGGATGCGTGCAGTCAGTAGTGACCACTTGAACAAGTTAAAAATGAATATGAACTTCACCTATCCATCATGAATCTTGTTAGCCAACTTTCTTTCCTTTATCAGGATTGGTGTGGATTGTAAGCACTTATCCTTACTTTCCTTTATAGTGAAGATGTGGTTGAATAGGTTAAGAAACCACTTTAACTTATACTCACATAGGTAGAAGATGAATGAGAAGACTGAAGCCTATAGAGGTTGACATAACATAGGTCAGTATCATTCCATAGTAGCTGAGCACCTCCTTAAACTCATAGCATAAAAGTATCCACAACCATAACTAGAAGTGGTCAATTGACAAACATAGTTCCTCTTATAGGAGTACAAGCACTCACTCATGTTTATAGCTCACACACTCAAATTTTTGTTGGAGAAGTTGTAGGAATCTTAAGTGAAGTTAGCTATTTTTGGATATGTATGATGATGGAAAGTTGGGAATATTTATAAATTTACCACTCATGTACAACTGTGCTAGCACACTAGCTCACTACATTATAATGTCTGAAGATATAGGGGCTATAACATTTTTTTACTTATTTTATACATTTTTTCTAGGTTGATCCGTTATAGCTACTCACTTATACAATTCTACTATCTAGAATCATTAACATAAGCAATGAATGATGTATGTAATGATCAATGTAGTATATAAAATAGTGCACCTTAACTTACCCAATAACTAACCATAACTCAAAAATCAATTCCTACAACTCTAGTGACAGTTCAATTCTTTTAAGAACCATGTTATGATACCAAATTTGTCATGCCTGGAGACCTAAATTGAAAGAATTCTATATTTTCCATCTTCTTAATCAAAATCAAAGTTACTAGTTTTAATTGAAAGAAAAAAAACCAACAAAAGAAATTCTATTTATCATAAAATCCATATACAATTATACTATTCCCCAAAAAATTAGTTATAATAAATAATAGTTTAATGAATTTAATCCACTGCCTATTAGTAACAATGCAAGCATACATGTGTAAGAAATCATACTAAACAAGTAAGGAGTTCTAGCTTGTGTGGTGATTTCCATTATTGTACATGTATCATGTTAATTTTAATAACTTAATCTTAAATTTAATAATCACGTGGCTTCTTTAAGAGTCATCACTCTTTCCCTCGGTATCTTAACTCCTTATAACTCTAAATATTGATCTTGATCTTGATCTGGATTCTTGATATCACCACAAACCCTATTTTAAGGAAAGTCATCAGCCCACCCTTCAATAAAGGGTAGAATTAATCTCTAGTCATCCTATCTTAATAGCTAGCCTTACTTGTTTACACATAACATAAAAATATATATAATTAATAGCAATTAGTGATTATTCTTTATAAAGCCTATTTTATCAATGCGCCTGAATCATAATGCCAAAATCACTATATAACTTATTCCTACTCAAATCATACAAAATATAATAAATAACATTTTAACTAGCAAAAATATAAAACCCTCTAGTTAAAATGATGAGAACAATTAGTATAACAATAAACTTATATAGTGAAAGTGCACTAAATCCAGAGAAAATTAATAAATATTAATTTAGGTAGAGGAATAAATCTCAGAATAAAAATATTTGAGAATATAGGTAAGATATAAGTCATCTATAATGATCATAATAATTATTATAATAGGAGTGATGGATGAAAATGCTCCATAAGCCCTTTTCTTTTATCTCTCTCTCCTCTTCTTCTTTTCTTCTCCTCTCCTCCTTCTTTTCCTTCCCCAGCAATCCAAACAAGGAGGGGAGGAAATGAATGAGTAGGAAAAAATTATATTAAAAATATATAATTCAGTGCCCAACAACACAACACTCTGGAATGACACCATAGAGTTGTATGCTCAATCCAAAGTTATTATAGAACAAAGAGCTTAGTGCAACTATATCAAATTCAAGTGCTCTAGCTCTGTTTCCGCTAGAGTCATTATGCTCAAAAGTATGTACAGTGCCACTGCACTCAAGCTAAGAAATTTTAAATTTTTTGAGATAAGTCTATTTTAAGAACTTTGAATTGTTACAAGAAATGCCTCTATGCTGTGGGAGAGGGAAAAGAGTGTTTGCCAAACCAACAATGGCGTCATCCTCAGAATCCACAAGACTAAATAAAGAGCCACCATCTATTATCCCCTTGTTCATTTTAACCTTTTCTTCAAGAAATTAAGGAACTACTTATTGGCTACTTCAACTTACCCATTGGTCTATGGGTGGTGGACCGAGGGGAATTTCCTGTGAGCGGAAAAGTCCTTCAAGCTCTAATCAATGTAGTATGTCCCATTATTTGTGATAATGGTGAGAGGAGCTCCAAATTCACAAAAGATATCTGCCCATATGAAATTCTTCACCATAGTGAAAGTCATCTGGGAAAGTACTTTGGCTTCAATCCACTTGGTGAAGTAGTCTACCATTATTAAGATGAACTTTCTTTACCTCATAGAAGTTGAGAATGGTCTCAATAAATCAGTCCCTCTTATTGTAAATGGCTTGGGTATGCTGATGGACTATAGCTTTTGAGAATGTTGTAGTCGTATGGGGCTGAATTTATGGCATTTGGAGCATCTCTTTAATAATTCTTCAACATGTTTTCTGTAGGTCAGTTAGAAGTAACATTACCTTGTGATTCTACGGATGAGTGTTTTTCTTCCAGAGTGGATTCCAAAATCTCCCAAGTGGTCATCCCTAAGTACTATTATCATTTTACCTTCTCTTGCACTCCTGAAATAAGTAAGGTCACTAATCTCTTAAATAACTCACCTCCCATGAGTTGGTTGTCTAAAATTTCAGTCACCACTGGTTGCTGACCTCTGCATTTATCACCAATATTTTTAAGTATTCTATGAGTGGATCTACCCAACTAGATGAATGATTGGCCTTTATTTGAATGGCCTTTTTTTTAATGGTATGCTTTATAATATTCACTCTCGGCCCCCCTTGAAAGTTGCCTTACTTAGAGAGGAGGTTAATGAGCTAGTTTTTTCTCACTAGGAATTTGAGATATCTTAAAGTATTCTAATATATTAATTTATACGTTTAGTTTAAAAAGTTATCTTAGGAGTAGCTCATCCCTTACTTCATATTTTCCATTTATTTCATTCACTACCAATTATGAGTCAAAATACACTACCAATTGAATTATTCCAAGTCCTACCACATGTCATAAGCTAGTGAGCAAGGCTTCATAATTTGGTTGATTATTTATGACTTAAATTCTATGTTGGCCACTTTGTGATGATGACTCCTTACTTGCCTAAGGCTTTGTCAATGCATAAAGTAGAGTGTAATTATGGGGTTATTACCTTTGACTTGATACCATGACTATTGAAGTCAACAAGGAAATCCACCAATGCTTAAGCTTTAATGGCCATCCTTAGTGAGTAGGTAAATTAGAACTCACTTAGCTCCACCAATCATTTAAGTAATCTTCTTGAGTGATCTACTTTTGTGAATATAGATTTTAGTGAGTGGCCGATCACTATGTGAATTGGATGGCTGGAATGTATGGTCATAATTTCCTTGTTGATGTCACTAGTGTCCATGTAAGCTTCTCTATGCTAGGGTACCTTTTCTGTACACCTGTGAGTATTTTCTAACATAATACACTAGCCAATGCCTTTTTTTCTTCTTCTCAAATATGCACTTAGCTAACAGAATTATCACCCACCATAAATATAGTAACAAATTTTTACATCGTTATTAATTTTTTAGTAGGGTCAATGAGGAGAGAAGCAGAAGTTTCAACTATTTAAAGGAGACTTCATAGTCCTTGCCCCAAAATTTTTCTTTTTCATTTTTGAGGACCTTTAAGAAGGGCATGCATCTCTTATTTAGTTAAGAGATAAAGGGGTTGAGCTCGATGATTAGCTTAATTAGTTGTTATACCTCTATTGATCTAGGTAATTACATCCATAGAATAGCTTTTACTTTGTTTGAATTCACCTTGATGCCTACAAGAGAGAGGAGGAAGTTAAGATCTTCTTGAACCTACATTGAAAGTACACTTTAGTTGATTTTATTGCATATCATAGCATTTGAGGTTTGCCAAAGTCTCAATTAGATCCTTAATATATAAGGTAGATGACTTGCTCACCAGCAGGTCATCAATATATACTTCAGTGTTCCTCTCTTTTTGATCTTCAAAACTTGTCTATCATTGTTAATAGTTTGACTCTACAATATTTAGGCCAAAGGACATAATCTTGTAGTATTACAGACCTTTTATAGCAATAAAGGATGTCTTCTCACAATCACTTAGATGCATCTTTATTTTGTGGTAGCCTGAGATGGCATCTCAGATACTATTCACTAAGTTACCCAGTATCGAGTTAACTAGGTCATCTATCATAGGTAGTGGGTATTCATCATTTTGGTAGGTAGAATTTTGATTAATGAATTTCATACATAATCTCTACTTTTCTATCACCTTCTACACGATGACCACTTTGGATATCTAGTTTGAGTATTAAACCTCCCTTATAAAATCAACCTTCACTAACTCCAAAACATCTTTTATGTTGGATTTGGCTAGTGGTGCAGTTGTGTTCCAAATTTTTTTCTTGATTGGTTTGGCATCTCTTTTGATGCTCAACCTATAGCAGGTGACTTCCTTATTAATCCTTGGCATCTTTTCTACCATCTAAGTAAAGACATCTATGCCACCCTTTAGAGCCTGGATCTACTTGCCTCGGTGCTCTCAGTTTCAATAAACACTTATTCTAGGGGTTCTATTGATCTTTCCCTCCACTATAAGTATTTCCTCCATTACCTTCATGATCTTTAACCCTAGAATTTGCACTACTTCTAACTGAAGCCCTTCTTCTAAGGATTTCAGAAACTTTTGTACTCAATACTACTAGCAAATTCATGATTGGGTGGGGTCACCTTTCATTATGATTTATCTCCCCTCAATGGGAAATTTGAAGGTGACATGGTAGGTGGATGCCACGACCCTATATGTGTTTAGTAAAGGCCTGTAGAAAAAGGAATTATATTCAATTAACATCAATGATGAAGAAGTCAGCCATAGCCATGTATTACCAGTTGGCCTCATTCTTGGTGATAGGTAGAGCAGGTACTCATTTGGTCTCTCTAGGTTCTCCTGAGAAGCTATAGTGTGCACCTACAATTAGGGTGAGTTAGGCGGCAAGCGAGTTTATTTTCCAAAATATTAACTTAAAAAATTATATGTGTTCATGTTTATCAAAATCCTAAAAATATAATAATTGGCGACTAGAGAAGTGGTGTTGATGAAGTCATTATACGTGTTTCCTCCTACACGCTTTTCTATTTCACTGAAAGTGATTAGGTTGATGTATAGTTTAAAAGCTTGTTTGGTAGATGTTAAGTTCACCTGCCCAACCTTCATATATTTTTTACATTCATCGATGAGCCCACTCACTCACTATTCATGATGGCAAACACCACTCTTACAATGTGTACTAAGTGATTAGGAATTGACTTATTCTTCTTATTCACCATTGGAGCCTTTTAAGGGTGTTGAACAAGTTGGCAAGTACAAACTCCTTCAACTTCCTTGCTTGAATGATATCTTCCAGGTAAAACTCCTCTATGTTATGGTCATGATCTTTGTTGTAGGCTCAATAACTAGAAGTATCGTTAACATACATCATCGCCTTGATAGGTGTTGGACATCTAAAGAATTTCCTATTCAAGAATGCTTGAATGAATTCAACCATTGACAATCTAAAAGGAGTGTATGTGGGATAGGTCAATAGATCGTGTGTGGCTTCATCATGGCATGGATGATTATTACAAGTAAATTCTTCCACCCTCGATGTGGGTGGTTCTATAATCCACAATGGCCTAGGTTCTATAGGTACACTTAGATATTTTAGGTGATAATGATCTCTTGGTGAAATGGGACTTCTATTGCTCCTATCTCTTAGATAAATTCTTTCTCTTTCACTCCCTCGCTGCTACTCTCTCCTAGTTGTGAGTTCATATAGGCAAGTTGTTGAGAAGGGTCCTTTATTACTACAAGCCATGTACATATCTGATGGGACCCCCTCAATCCTTGGGTCAATGCCACCTCTGGATGATTACAGGCTCTAGATCATTCACTTCAAATATCTATTTTGAAACATCACAATAAAATTTCTCAATGACCCTTCTAGTTCTTGCTCCTCATACAATAAAGCTTGCAGTCTCTTTTAGGCCTTTAACCACTGGAGTACTGAGTCACAAACATTTTCTTGAATTCAGATAAGGATGTGATCAATTCCAATGGAAAATGAGGAACCACCCAAGTGTCAACTTTAAGCATGGCAAAGAACATGCGATACTTATGGGTATCATCGATATCCAATGGAGAGGTCATTGACTTGAAGGTTTCCACATGATTGATTTTATAGGACCATAGGTGTGATATCATGAATTTTGGAGGTGGTCAGGCCTTAGTGATTTCTCTTAAGAAAGTATTGATGAGCTCAAGCTTCACTCTTTTAACTCACCTAATTAGTGAGGTGTCACCCTAATCACTTATCAGTGTGCGAGTAGGATCAGGAATGGGTGTTCGGGTCAATGCACTATCTTCTAGTCTCTTGTGATGAATTTTTGAACCTGAAGAACCCTCAATGGTACATCCCTTCATAATCAGCTTTGGAGTCCGCCTAAGGCATCCAAAATCATCTTCATTATCCTTTCCTCACTTTTTATTAAATCATAGTGAGTAGTATAATTAGACTTCTCCAATGTCACAAATGACTCTTATTGATTTAGCTCGTTGAGTATTGCCTGTCTTCTTATCACTATCATTAATTCATGTTCACCACACTTAAGAAGTTGTTGAATACAAATTTTTCCATGGATGACTCCCGAGCTTACTAGGTAGCTTGCTTTATGAGTGGATGCCTAAAGAACTAGTGAGAATGGAGAGAGAGAGAGAGAGAGAGAGAGAGAGAGAGAGAGAG
>JAJBZI010031994.1:0-10260 GCA_021234465.1 Dendrobium hybrid cultivar
CATGAATATATTGTAAAGAATAAAAAGTAGGAGCAAAACTAATGTTTAAAGAATTCCATTTTACCTAGATTCATCAAGATTTGGATAAATTAAAATTGTAAAAACTAGTGAACAACATCAGATAGGATAGGATTAGTGTTCACAAGAGGGATATTCACAATATTATGTTGAAACAGAGCAAACTTATTAAGAAAAGCAAAAGTAGACCCAAAATGAGGGAAGAGGTCGAGGAGGTGGCAGTTCCTCCATAGGTGAATTAAGATTAGGAATCATAATATTAGTTTCTACCAAAATATTTCCATGAGTAGAGGAAACTTTCTTAGTTGAAACCACTAGCTTAAGAATATGGGCATTAAAATTAACCGAGAGAGGGGCCATATCCCTAGCCATAGCCAGATAGTTTTGCTTAAAAATAGGTCTTACAATAGTAACCTGGGGATAAATAGGGTTAGTAGGAGGGATGACTATGGAATCAGTCGAAGGGGGCCTTAGATCAGGACCTCGCTTAGGTCTTCTACTAGTAATTCTACAATGATAAGAATCTTTATTAGTGAAGGAGCTACCCAGTTTAGAGGGACATAGCAAGGAATGATGAATTAAAGTGTTACAAAATGATAAGCCGTAGGTTTCCAGTCATACTGGATCCTTATAACAACAACTTTATCAGCAAAATAAATATGAATTTCTCCAGAAGAATAGTTTTATTTAACATCTGGATACGTATTCTAGTGAATATAAACCTCACTAACTCAGTAGTTAAAGTGTTAATAGCTATAGTGGGACCTATCACACTAGCTATCTTATAAATACTAAAAGTATTCCAACAGCTAAGTAGGAGGTCATGTATTTTCACCTAGAAAATAATGGATGAGAATTCCTCACAGATAGGATGGAAATGGAGAGACCATTTCTGGAAGATAAAAGGTTTTCCTAATAGAAACCACATGCCACCATTCCAAACAAGCTCATAATCATCAAGAGCATAAAAAAGTAATAAGAAGAATCCATCACTAAGAAAAAAAGCTGTAAATTACCCTTAAGTCGCCATGATTTATACATGGACGAGAGCAAAGATTTGTTATGCAGACTTTTCAAATTGAATGACCCATAAGAGAAAGCCCACATTCTTCTGCACCCTCACAAACTTCCTCTTTAGAGAAGAAAATAATTGTCTCTATTGGGGCTATGAATGATAGTGCAAATAAGGTGGAGGAAGGTGTGCAACAAGTTAATATTTGTTTCCAGTTTGGAAGACCTAGTGGAGGAGGTGATGTGGATAATGGAAGGAGTGGAAAATCATTGATCAAAGGTTGGTCAATAGGGGGAGGAGCCCCTATGGCGAGGGGGCCGGTGCCACCTCAACCAAGAAAGGGGTTAAGTTTAGGGTTTTCTAGGGAAAGTAATAGATTGAATGATATTGAACATATTTAAATAGCTTCTTCTTGAACATCTTCTCTAATTTTTAAGTGACATAACATACAAGAAGGCTTGTGTGGAGAAATGCAATTGGATTCCAAGTTATTTCTAATCCAGCTACAAGGGTTAGAATTAATCCTTTGATAGCAAAGAATTTGCTCTTTCTTAAGGTCAACAAGTTTTGAAGCAAGCGCATTGGTAATAAACCAAGGTTTCCCTTTAATGATAATTTAAAGTGTTATAAGTTTAAAGAACAAATCACTAACAGAGTTATCCAGAGGTTGAGAAGAAAAAGCAGAAACTAGGAAATCCCAATATAAAGAATTATGAGTCAAAGAGTTTTTAAATTGTTATCTTGGATTTGTAAGTTTAAAGGTATCCAAATGAAGAATTATTGTGAAGTGATCAGAACATTTAGGCCTATCAAATATATAGTAAGAGCAAGGAAAGTGTTCAAGAACAAGAATATGATCAAGCTTAATATGTATGAAATTATATGCCTGACTGTTATACCAAGTAAGGAAAAGCCAAGTGGAAGCAAGGTCTTTGAGCCCTAAGTAAAAAATACATGAGTTAAAGTACCAAAGTAAGTTGCTCTTGATAGGTTCCCTCCATATTTCTTAGAGGCTAACCTGTAACAATTGAAATCTCCTATAATAACCCATGTTATACCATCTGAGGTAGGTGCATTAGAACTCAGATCATTCTAAAGAATATTATGCTCATCAAGATCAGTAGAGGCATATACAACAGTAAGAAAAAAAGAGGAAATGTGCCAATTTTAATAGTACCATGAATACATTGTGATGAATAAAAACTAAGAGTATAAATAGTGTTTGAAGAATTTCATTTTACACAAATCAATCTAGATTTGGATAAATTGAAATTATTACAACTATTTTTATTTTCAAAACTACTATAAAAAGAAATAAGCCAAGGGTTAGATAGAGAAAAAAATCTGAATCATATTATACAAAACACAAAAAACATCCATACTTAATGAACCCACCATTTCCTTACAACAATGAATTTCTCAAGACAATTAAACCCACGATAATTTCAAACCTCAAGTGGACCATTATTGAACGATGGAGGTTGTAAGAATGATAGGCCAATGATACTAGTTTAAGAATCATTGTTGGTAGATTGCTGAAGTTAAGAAGATCGTAGTTAGGCAATGATGATTGAATGGTAGTGGTTGGTTGGCAAAATACTTAACATTGATGGTTAGGTGGCTGTTAGCTAGTAAAAGTTTAATGGTGGCCATCCATAAGAAAATGTGGTGGAGGTGGCCGAGATGATGTCTGGAGGTGATAGTTGGGTAAAGGTTTGGCAGCAACAACAACTATGTAAAGGAGGTTCGATAATGGCAAGGGATCATTGGCGGTGGTGCTCAAGTGGAACACAAGGATTCTTAATACCTCAGAGCTCTCTAAAGTTTCTATCCTAGAGTCCAAGCTTCCCCTCCATGTGGAGAGTGAAGACCTATTTATAGACTTTTAGGAGTAACATGTTTCATAAATATGGAGAAAATTTGGAACAAATTTGGTGTGCTCCATTAGATGTACAATATTGATCCCCTCAATCACAAAGCATTTATTTAACATTTAAGTGCCTTAATAATGTTAACATTAAGCATGCTTCTTACTTATTGGATTTTTCTCGACAACTTGCTAGATTTGACTATAAGCATACGATATTTAGAGATCCTTCTATCATCCAACTAATAGTTTGAATAATCTCAACATGCTTCAAGACATTGATTTAAGCCCATTTGGGCTTGAATTGGACCAATTTTGGTTAATGTGGTTCATATTGTTGCGACATTTAGTTTGACAGTATGTATTATACCTAAAATTTGGATGGTCCAAAATTTAAGTATAGAGGATTCCAATTTGAACATGCCTCGAGATTCATGCCTGATCAAGAAAAAAAATTATGATGTATCAATATTGAAACAAAATTACCTGATGCACAGAATAATAACCCCTTGCAAGTTTAAATTAAAGTGACAAATTGTCTGATACTAAATTTTTTTTAAACTTACCATGCTCATATAAATGAAAAATTAATAAGAAATTGATAAATCTACATGAACATCAATATAACATTAATTTATAAAAAAATAAGTTAACTCATAGCATATATAAATTTTATATGCATCTCATGTTAAGTAGCAAGTAGGAACACTTAACTTAATTATATAGTTTTTTTGAGGACCAAAATTTTGTGCCATAGACTTTGCAGGTTTCACCACCATCTTATAAAAGTTTTCCTTAAATTTGAGGGGTACTTTTTTAAGACACAATAGACTAGATGCATTCCTCTACTTTAACCATGCAACTTGAATTCTACTAATAATATACTATTAAAATTATATAACAAGATCTATAATGTTCGCTCATTTTAATGAGTGGATTACATAATGCCAAAATCATATCACAAGATCTATTACTATTAAAATTATTTTTTATGTATTCAGTTTTAGATTTGCTAGAATGAAAATCTTTAGACTAATGTTGACCTCCATAATTCAAGTTTTTCATCAAGTTCCTCTATATCCCTATTAACAAGATGAATATCATCAATTAAATGCATGCCTCATGGTACACAACTAAAACGAAAGGAGAAACTTGTGCAAAGAAGCAAGAATAAAAAGATACATCACAACCATAACAAATGACCAATAATAATACTCCACATGCATACTACAAAAAGATAATAAATAACACAAATATAGTAAGACCTAGCATGTTTTCTATTGTCTCCCCCACTTCCTCACTTTTATTTGTAGTAACTTCTGCTTGCGGGGTTGCAATTGTGTTTGAATTGGGAAGTAATGAATGTTGTAATTGAAATGGTATTGAGTTATTTTCCAATCAGTACTAGTTAAAAATGTTGTTCTTCTTATCATACATAAGAGGTTTATTGATCAACTTGTCATGCAAGTTCAATCTGAATGTGTTATTATAGCTACTCCACTATCGATACAAGGTGATGGTAGAATCAATGTCATCAACTTTAAGATATCGCAGTCTACTATCATGGGCATCTTTGTTCATGTATCATCTTTGTAGAAAGGTTTGCTTAACATCATGCTAATTCACCTCTATAAATTTCCCTTATACTTGTTTCTATCCAAAGATGATTAGGAATGCTGTTTATAGTGGTCAAAGTGTGTTTTCATCTCCTCTACATGGAGCGTTGCAAAGAGAAAATCATGTTACGAAATCCAAATATATGTATAATAATGGAATACAATGTTCAAACGCACAAATATTTCTAATCTAGGGTTCAATGATGTGTTTCCTATTCTCCTTTACCGAGCTGCTATCTCTATCAATAATGGGTTAGATGAACCTTCACTAGCTTTATTAAAAATATGGTTCCTCCTTATAGTTGCTAAATAAGATACACTTAAGAACAACTAAAATAGATTTTAATAAATTAAAAAAAAAAAAGATAAATGGGAGCTTTTTGTGGTGTCTTCATGTTTCATAGCAGTTGCACTTAAATGTATGTAATGACAGGATAAATTTATGCACAATAATGACATACTCTAAAATGAGGCCATGATGTGTCAATCTTGTAATAGTAAAAGATGAATCCAATGGTACTATTAACTAGCCACAACTAGCTGCATTCGATTTATTTTTATATCATAATGTATGTTAGATGCTATCATCAATAAACACTAACTAAGAGTGCAAAAGTAGGTCATCCAATCACAAATGACTTCTCACATCAGTTAAAATCACTTTGTTATGCTTTAAATACAAAATATAAATCAAATTTAATAAATTCTAAGTTAATCAATTTGGTATATTTTTATAAATTTAATTAAATATTAATTAATTGCATATTTAAACAAAATAAAATTTTAATTATTTTTTTAATAGTATATATATATATATATATTCATCTTTGATATATTGAAACTTATCATACATATTTTTTAAAATTAATACATGGCATATATTGTTTTCTAAGTGAAGCATAACATTACTTAAATTAATCTTTCATATTTTAAAATTAAATAAATGTAAATATAAATGAGTAGCGAGATAATGAGGATAATAATTATTAAGGATAGAGAAATGAATGCAAAAATCATGAGGGAACCTAAATTAATTTCTCAGAATTAATACAATACTAAAAACAATATACCAAATTCAAAAATACAGAAAATTATTTTCTATATTTATGAATATGTTAAATTAAATAATGTATTCAAGAATACATGAAAGTATTTCACACATTTGTTGCTTCTCCTAATTACAAATTAATTAGGCTCCTTCTTGTTATTCAACATTAATTATGCTCCTTTGCAAGGATTTGCTAAAGGATTATTTTTTGGATGACGTGCTTCAAAAGATCAGCATTATGTTTCCTTTATGTTGGATAAGTTACACTGTTATAATATTGTTTAAAATAGTAGCTACATAAGGAACAAGTTCATTTAAATTCCTTGTATTGATTAGATATACCTTCCGTTTATTATGTTTCTTGATATATAATGAATTTTTCTAAATAAAAAAACTTTCATTATATATTAAAAAAATTTGAGCAAGAAGCTATTTGACTCTTTCTATTCACTTATTCCCAACTCCACGCATGTAATCGGTCTGTAGCAAAGTTCCAAAGCAAAGCTTATATCTCTAGCTCTAGCTAGCTTTTAAGGTCGGTAGTAAGCACATCTTATCTTTAGTTTAAAATTTTAATTTTATTGTAAAATTTTTATATAATAATTTCAATGCTATCCCAACCATTTCCTTGCATTCTACCAATAAAATCACATCCAAAACCCGTCCTAATGTTGTTGTATAGAAATATAAATTTGATCTAGTTGGAATCTAGCCTCTATTTGAGCCACAAAATCCTTTAGAATTTGATGAAAATATCAAAAACCTTTCCTATGACATTCCTATTCAATCTCCAAGTATTTTCAAGTTCCAAATTCCCACCATTTGAAGCCCCAAAAAATAAAACCTCGAGATGTCAAAATTTTGCCAGGATTTTAATAACCCTACATTTCACCTTTTAGTTGTATGAAAGATGAACATCACTCCATTTCAACCATTACAAAAGCTTATATTTTAAGCATAACTTATTTATAACTCTGTGAAGGTAAAAAAAAATCAAACCAACCTGGGAAATATCCTCGTAGCAACCAAACAAAAACATAATATATGATTTTGCTGAATTTTGCACTTATCTATACTTGACAAATGTATTAGTAAAGTTTATTGTAAGTATGGACTTTTCGTAATATTTGAATTTGACCATTTGATATTGTTTTATCCTTTTTTTTCATTTCATAAAAGATTTTAATTATTTCTTCAATTTTTAGCTTATTGACCTGAACTCATAATTACATATTGAAAATATATATACTATTACAATTATCTCATGGTCTATAAAATTTTAGGGATATAATAAGATTTTTCATCCCAAATAAACTGACTCACTATCATATCTTAATTAATAAATATGACATGAAACATGATCTTCAAGTACTTCTCCATATTGTTTCTTGATAACATTCATAAGAATGTACAACACACTACTATAGTGCGTCACATATCCATTAAGATTTAGAGTGGTTATATTTTTCAACAGAAGTAACTCATCCAGAACTTCTAGCCTCCAAGAGTTTCTCTTCCTAACTGCTCAGGGTTTTCTTATCGTTCCCACTCATCTAGCTCTATCGAATGCCCTTTCTTCTCATGCTCCATGAAGTCTCATCCTCTTATTACCTCTTCATTGGGGAGCCCTTTCTATCACCATCTTTTGGCTCTCCTCCAAAAAAAATTTCCTATCAAGTACATTCTTTAGTGATGACTTCCCCAACTAAAGCATGACCACTCTTGCATCTATCAAACCTAACCCTACTAGTTCTCCACTAGAAAAGCTACATCTTAACTAGAAATAATTTCTAAAAGCAAAAAACCCATCTTTAGTTGACTTTTCCCTCTCATTCATTCTCCCTATAAAGGGCTTTGTGCTTTTTTTGATGAATAAATTTTTGATGGTTCTAAAAAAAGGGAATTGTCACTTATGGGATATGTAATTGATAATCACCCTTTCTATAAAGCCCTACTTGCTACTATAAAAGAGATCTGGTAGCATATAAGGTAATCTAACCCTTTTATCTATGAGCGTTGGGTTTTTCCTTGTTAAATTCTCTGTGCAAAAAGTTTTTAAGATAGTCAGGTCGAATGGGTTTTGGTTTATCTTTAGAAATTGATCATTTTTAAGAAATAGACTGCTTATTTTACTCCAAAATGTGATGCTTTTGATTCTCTCCCACATTGGATTAAAATACATTAAGAAATGGACTTCTTATTTTACTCCAAAATGTGATGATTTTGATTCTCTCCCACATTGGATTAAAATCCATAACATTCCTCTAAGCTACTAGAACCATTCAGACATTTCTAACATTTTGAATAAAATTGGCCAACCTCTGGCGGTAGACTCTTTAACAATAGGGAAAACATGCCTTATATTTAATCATGTATGTGTTTATATTTAGAAAAATTATATTCTTATATACACTATTCCTTTTTATTTAAATGAGAGAAAAACACTCTGAGATTCAAAAAGATTAGAAGATGTTCCCTATTCAGGTTGTGCTTCTCTAGTTCATCTATCTAACCTTTATTTTATAAGTCCAATAGACCTGTTTTAATAAAAACCTTTTCTTTTGCGTAGGATCCAAGGTCATAGGCCTTGTCCTCTTGTTGATAATAAGGATGGTATTCTTAAATTTTCTTCCATTGCCTAAGAGAACTCCCCTCTTAAGAACTCTCACAATCCTCTCTACCATAATAAAATACAATCTCCTTCAAAAAATTAAGAAAAACCTAACTATGCTTTATTCACAAATGACCCTTCACATTCATATATGTTAAATCAAAATAATTCCTCCATAAAGCCTCCTCCACCTTTAAATAACAATAGCATTCAATCCTACAATAGGTACTCTTTGCTTGATTCTATCCTTATGCTACTCTTCAGAACCATAGTAGTCTTTAAATATGGTCATTACTACTCAAGAAGCCTTATATTTTGATTCTTTTTTAAGGAATAAAACCTCTATAAATCCCCCTAATTTCCAAAAGGCTAAGAACATGGCCACCAATAATTCCAAACCCCAACGATGAACTCAAATATTTACCATTTGAACTAAATAGGTTTCAATGTATTGGATAGGGTACTTATTTGTAAGAACCTTATTCAAAATTTTAATCTTAACTTTTTTAGCATTTAGATTCTAAAATAAATTTACTTAATTGGGTGATGTTTGATTTTTGAACTCTCACAAACTTTTCCTTAATGAAGGAACCTGGCATAATTTTTTTGCTTCTCAACCTAAAAGAATATACTTTTTTTTTTTTGGAATATTAAGGCCGAAGCCGAGACGTTCACACACAACATATATACATGACTCGAACCTAGGACCTCTTAGTTAGAAAGAAAGCTCTCAACAAACAGACCTAGGAAAAAATAATAAAATATGAACTCTCTCTCTCTAAACTTCTAGAATGGGAAGCTCTCTATTTTTTGACCTAATAGCGAGCCACCTGTGTGCCCTAAAAGTTTCATCTTTCAATTCTCTCTGAGATCATCCTCAATCTCTCCCGGCTTGGCTGGGTGAGATATTCTCAGGGAGCCTCCGGGCTCCTCCGCGTTCCCTCCACTCCACCACTAACCTCACGGTCCACACCACAGCCTAGAAATATCATTAACAATCAACTAAAAAATGATCCTCACATCATTTTACTAAGAAGCAATAGACTTTCCTTTGAGCTACATACCACGTAATAGTTAAGAAACTAATTATATAATCTTTACAAATGAAGATATAGCTGATCACATTTATAAATCGAGACTCATAATGATTGGATATTCTCTCAGCTGATGACCTACATACGAAGCCCTAATAGGAGCAATGAAGAAATTCTGGAAACTAAAGGGGAGCTTTCAACTCAACACCCTAAATGAAGGATTTGTTCTGATCAGATTCTTTGATGAAAAGGACTTCAAACAAATCTGGGCCAACAGTGCCTGGATATTTTTTGGTTGTCCCTTCATTTTAAAGAAACGGACTCCCGAATTCAGACCCATCATAGAGGAACTCATTAAGGAAGCTATTTGGATTAATCTACATAACTTACCACTTGCTCTATGGAACCCTCCATGTATATCACGCATCCTGAGCCGCATACGCAAACCTTTATCACTTGACAATGCAACAGCAACGAAGTCATGCTTTACCTACACTCAAGCATGACTCCAAGTCAACGTGCGTACGATCTACCCGGAAGAGGTTTCTATTTAGATAGTTAGTATAATGCACAAAATCTCTATCTCTTATGAATAGAGACCCACAGTCTACAGTTGTGGGTTGATAGCTCACCCAGTTGCACTCTGCTCTTTAACCACACACGAACAAAATTACACTTCTAAATCTACTAGTAGAGGAAGAAGCATAATTTGTAAGCTTGGCTTCCGTTCCATCTCCTTCCACTACTAAGTGGATTCCCAAACCAAAAGACACTATACTGGTTACATTAGACAACACCACTATAAGCACTAACACTCACACACAGCCAAACACTCAAACTTACATAGAAGAACATATTACATATGCACCACCCCACTGTGAAATTCTTCACTCTACAACCAATGACCAAAATATCAGTCATTCTAACTCCTCTCCTACACTTCAGGTCTTGGTAGACCAAATTATCCCAACTGATCCCAAGTATGAGGAAGACGGCTTCAGCTTCCTCAAGCGTGTAGCCTCTTCCTCTAACTCTACATACAAGGCTTTGGATA
>JAJBZI010036291.1:0-10889 GCA_021234465.1 Dendrobium hybrid cultivar
CCATCCAGTCAAAATGACCAGAATAAATAATATTACAACATACAAAAAGTTTTATGGTAGAAACTTTTTAGAATTCAATATATGCAATCAAACTAAATTTGGGAGAAATCAAATGGTAAAAATTAACATCTTTGAAGACAGAAGAGGTTATAAGTTACCTACAATGATCTGAAAAATTTCATAGAAGATGTGAAATGATCTGGTTGCCAAAAACACAAATTTTCTCTTCTCTCTCCTCCTTCCCCTTTTCCATCTCTTCCTTCCATGATAAGCAGCTCGGTTGAGTGAGAGAGGGGTGAGGTGAGTTGAATGGAGTTTAAGTATATGTAAAATTTTATTTTAGTGTCTCGCCCAACGATGCCTATCATTCCAAAGTTATTGTAAAATGAAGAGCTTTGGTGCCAAGGCACCACTCTCTGGTGCTTCTCAGTGCCGTTGTGTCTAAAAACATAACATTGCATCATTGCCATAGATAAATTCCTAAAAATTTATATTATTTAAAGAGGATTGTTACAACCGTGACATTGAGCTCTCCACCCAAATTTTGGAAAATGAAACAATGCTGTGGTGCTAGTGTCGAGCGTTTTGGCCCTATGCTCTCTAGTAGAGAGCACTGTGGCACTAGATCAAATTTTTATTAAAATATCCAAAACCATTTTATTTTATTTTTTTGGGGAAAAATTGTGGGTATTGCCCATTTCATTCCAAAAAAGATATAAGTACAAGAACATATGCATTGTAATAAACAAAGAAAAATATCAATAAGAAATTAGGAATAATACCAAACACCTTGGTATTACAAAGAATAGTAAACTTCAAAATAAAAATTTAATAAAATGGTATTACAAACCAAACAAATAGAGGCACACAAACAACAATAGTCAGGTGAAAATAGGTGTAGTAGGATAATAGGAAAGTGGCATAATAACAACATAAGCACCAATCCAGGCGCTACCAAGCACCAATTACCAAGCAGTCAACTCCCCTTAGGCAATGAACATGCAAAAAAACAAAACATCAGACCCAAAGAAAGAAAAAAGATAGCCGATGTAGGAAAGAAAAGGCAGTAGCAGGCCTAGAAGAGCAATGTATCAGAGCCATCAGACCCAAAATCCCCTAGGGAAAGACAGAGGACCCAAAAAGATAACAAAAACACATAATGCACATATCATTGTAAAATTGTATTCATTAGAAAAGGGATAGTAAGCGATAAAAAGCTGCAGTCCAACATCTTAACCCAGAAATACAAAATAAAGACAAACCTATAGATCCAAGGAATTAAAGTTTACATGAACATAAACACTAGAGTTTAAAAATCATTTTATTAAAAGCCTAAAATTCTTTTTATAGAGAGAGAAAGGATTTTAGTGAGAGAAAGTCTAATTTTTGGTGCATATGAGAGATTTTTTATTGTTAACACAATATAGAAATTTATTCAGATCAAGTTAGGTTATACTTCACTTATCTCAATTCTTTTAAAAAATGAAAAATTTGGAATTTTTCTGATTTAATTTATAAATTTGTAGCATCAAAATTGGGATAACTTTATACTTCTAAACATTCATCGTATAACTTTATGCATGTTATAGATATAATAGTTCTTGACAATTAGATGTTTTTTAGGAAATTTTTAGAAGGTATATTAAAAAATGTGAGATTTTTAGAAAATTAAAAAATAGTTTTAATCACTAAAAATATGGTGATAATATAATTAATGCTTCAAATAAGGTTCCAAATAATCTCTGGTAATCTGGTAATATTATAAATTATAAAAATTCTACACAATAGATAATTCTATTGCCTATTAAGCATTGTGTGAATTTATAACATCTATTTATTTATATTTTGTTACTATAATTCAATATTATAAATTCTTATATGTTTGGGTTGTGTTGTTCTGAGGAGATCTAATGTGTGGTGGAAGTTCTATTTTAATGTTATATGCATAGGGAGTCATAAGGGCCAAAATTTTTTAATATCTAATATGTGCTAAGTATTGGGAGTCATAAGAGCCTATTTTTAATATGCTTGCATAGGGAGTCATAAGGGCTTATTTCTAATAAGAGGTATGAGGGCCTGAAAAAAATCTATTATTTTTTGTTAAAATATACGAAATACTTATCTATTTACTTTCAATGCACTATTTACTCTATTTCAGTTATTTGTAATTATTATTATGCCCAACATAATAAATTTATAATAAACTATTTTTAAATTAAGTTAAATGCGTGATATGTAAAATGTATATAAATTTAGGTTAGTGGGTGTGACTTACTAAGTTATGTTGGCTCACACTTACTTTATTTTCTTATTTCAGGTTAAGGGGGAAAGAACATATTAAGTAGCTGAGTATTCAAGTTATGATCTATTTGAGTCTATTGAGGTTTTTTATTTTTTTATTTTTGTACAGTCATGGCTTATTATTTAACTATTTCAGATTGGTCTATAACTATATATTATAGTGTAAATATTGTACACATTTTAATGACGAATAAAAATTATTGGAACTTGTGGATGAGTTTATTTTTTGTTTACTGGATGTTATTAAAAGCTATGTTATCTATATGGTTTACTAGAAGAAATCTAAAAAATTTCTTCGAATCTTAGACCTTGGGTCTGGTCTGTCATAATTCAACATGGTATGACTTGTTCATTTGAGGGTCATATCATGTTGGATTGTGATAGCCCTTTTTTGGTATCAGGGTCGTGGTTATAGGGACTTGATTGTAAAACAAAGCTATAGGAAATTATCTGTAGTGAAGTGAGATAATTCTGAGTAGTATTGAGGCATTCATTTCTACTTGTTTCCATGTGCATGTCTATTCAGCTATGTATTCCAAGTAATTATTTAATGGATTTTCAAGATCCAGATATGACAGATCGGTAGAGTATTAGTCAGGCAACATTGATATAAAGTACTACTATTGTTAACTCTGATTCAATTTCATAGTTTGCAAGCTTGGTGGCCTAATTGATGGGTGAAGCGTAGAGCAGGATCTCTTCTATTTGATCTAATGATGTTGATAGGCACTTACAATTGTTTTTGAGATCAAAACCTTTAAGGTTTGAGGGTGTTGTTGAGCCTAAAATAGTAGAAGAGTAATTGATATAGAGAAGACATTTAATGGGATGTAGTGTCCTCATGAGAGGAAGGTACCTCTGGCCATTTTTCTATATGACATTGAGGATGAGTGTTGGTGATAGGTCAGTAGAAGGAGAAGTTTCAGAGAAGATTGAACTCCCTAATTAGTTAGGAGGAGTTACAATTGTCTATAGGTCATGGTTGGTACCCCGTATATACGGTGGTATATATAGGAAAATTTTTTGAGATTAGTCCAGCGGAATAGGATGGTTATACAGCACAATGTAGAGTTCACTACCTTAGCTAGGTACGCTCTGTAGTTGATTAACACTTCTATAGAAATGTGTTATAAGTTTCTGAGAGAACTTCATAATAGTCTGAGTAGTTATTTGTTCCATTTCACACTCTGGCTTTTTTGGGTTGATAGAAAGGGCTCATTTGATAGAGAATGATCTATTGGATACACAACAATGGTGTGCAGCTAGTAGGAAGTGGTTTGGCAATAATTCTTCTAGTAGCAATTTTTCTGGAAAGAATAGTAGGTTTGGACCTAGAGATTCTAGGAGAGGTGGTAAGTCTACATTAGTTTTTGGTGGCATTATTATGGCTAGTTCTAGTGGTTCTGTTAATGGGGCACTTATGTGCCAAAGTTATGATAGAAGACATTTTGGCTAGTGTTATAGGATTACCAGATAGTATTTCAAATGTGGCTTAGATAATAAAGATCTTGTCTAAATCCATACCTCTCTTGAGCTCATTTTCCCTCTTAACTTTTTCATACTAAAACCTCATTACATTCTCCCCATAGGCCTTCAGTCAACAGGTGGCATGAAGTACAACCTGATATTATCCTCTGAATAAAATGGCCTTGAACATCCTTTCAAGTGCGATAAGTATGGATTACTGCCGAAGGTAAGAAATCTACCAGCTATTAGGTGACCTGAAGTCTCAAAGAATACAATGAACCTTGAGTACACTAGTTGCCATTGACTGCAAGAAATCGAGGAGTATCTCTTGAGATCCATTCAAAACATTCTCATTGCAGCTAACCATCCATGAAAAATGATCTACAAACCTAAAGGGTAATTCAATTCCAGCGCTCATCACGAGCCTCTAAAGGAGCCTCATGTTTTAGATCTAGCCGCCAACCTCACTTGCCCCGAGGCAAGGGATATGAATTTAAGTCTAATAGCTAGATAAATCAAAGAAATTGAACCAAGACCAAAAATTTCCTTTTCTAGACTAATCTCAGAAATGAGAGTGCCTCCCAAGTTCAAGGTTCCTTACCTCAAAGCTTACCGAGGAAAAATTGATCTTAAATATCATTTTGAAACTTCTGAGTTTATAACTTCCCTTCTCAACATCAATGATGCACTCTGTGTCACCTCTTCTTCACTACTCTAAAGGATTCAACATTAAGGTTTTTCTTTCGCCTACCCACTATTGTAATTAGCTCCTTCATTAAATTCAAGAGAATATTCATTGCATAGTTTGTTAGTGCTTGATCATTCCATGTCATGATCTCGACACAAGGAAAACCCCCCCAAGAAAAATTAGAGAAATAATAAGATCTCAAGAGAAGAACGAACTGTCAAATCTCCAACAAAACTAATGAGTCCCAATCCTTATGAAGCACCCGCACATGCGAGATCTAAGAGAGTAGAAGCACTACGAGTACCAAGAAATGCAAGAGTACATGGAGAGGTCACCCATATATCTCATGAGTATCTGAATTATATTCCACTGAGAGTGTCCATGGATGAGTTTGTTGAGGCCATCCAAAATAAGAAATTCCTCAGGCGTCCCCTGCTTATGAAGTTTGGTAGCACCTGAGACACACCATAGTACTACACATTCCATAAGGATCATGGAAACGACACTGAGGAAGGCCGACACATGTGCATCTTAGTTGAAGAACTCATCAAGATAGGGAAGCTCAAAGAATTCATCCTCGTTAATATGAAGCAATGGCTAGGAAAGGCCCCACTTGAAGAAGGTACTAATGAGCTAAGGCCGGCTATATCGATCCACATCATGGGAGTAGAACTTATAATCATGGGTGATGATTGAAGAAATTCCCCTACACTTCCAAAAGAGGTTGTGAATCACCAAAGTCAATACTGCATCTTGCTCATAACCCTTTGTTACTTTTAATCATAGAGATGGGCTATCCAAGGGTAACCCCCACAATGAAGCCATTATTGTTACAACCTTGATCACCAACTACCAAATTGGTAGCATCCTAATAGACATGGGGAGTTTGGAAAACATAATCTTTGAGATAGCCTTCGACAAGATGAATTTGCTTGCCTCTTAACTCATCCCTATCACATAACCTCTTTTCAAATCCTTATGAAAACACAACAAAATTCAAAGACTAATTGCCCTACTAGTCACTTGGGGCAAGAGAAACCATCAGTACATTGACATGATAGATTTCATCATAATTGATGCCCCTGCTACTTAAATTGCCATATTTAGTAGGCCGATGCTAAACTCTTCCAAAGCCATGGTATCCACATACCACATCATCATCAAGTTTTCGATTGAAAAATAGCCCTGTCGCATGCATGCTACCTATGAGGTAGGTCTGGCTGATCCATCTAACGAAAGTCTACTACTAGACACATAATGAGGTCTAATTCTTGAACTAATTAAAGCCATCAAAGAAGTACCCATAATAGATAACATACTAGAAAAAGCATTCAAAATCAGTACCTCTCTAAAATATTGAAGTATATATAGACGATCTTCTCTTGAAAAGTAAATCTCTCGACCAACACTTCAAAGATCAACAAGATACCTTCTTTCTCTTAAGAAGTGCAACATGAGGCTCAATCCTCTAAAGTGTACCTTCAGAGAAGACATAAGAAAATTCCTAGGATTTCTCCTCACACCCGATGGAATCAAAGTCACCCGATAAAGTACAAGCCATACTTGATAAGAAACCACCTAGAATAACAAAGGAATTCATCTAAATCATTGGTCGAATCACAATACTCAATCATTTTATTTCTATATTGGGAGAAATGTGCAACCTTTTTCTTTAAAACTCTCATAAATGCAAAAAAATTCTCTTGGGGATACGACTACAAAATCATTTTTAATAACTGAAGAGTGTCCTTACATCAACTCCAATCTTGTGAAGCCCTTAGTAGGGAAAAAGCCTATTACAACACCTCAGAGTCGGTGAAGATGTTGTCAGTTCTGCACTTGTCAGAGAAAAGGAAAGAGATAATGGCCTGTCTATTACATTAACCACACACTCTGAGACATAAACCAAAGATACCAAATCATATAAAAGCTCATTTAGGAACTCATAAAGTCAGCCAGGAGATTATGACCTTACTTTTAAGCCCATTCCATCTAGGTGGTACGACCATCCTCTTGAGGCCATTATCAATAAACCTGATTACTCAAGTTGATTTCTTAAATAGTAGGTTAAGCTTAGAAAATTCTCCATCACATATGTACCAAGGAATTCACTGACTTTCTCATAGATTGCACCAAATCAAACTGTGAACTCGAAAATGATCCTACCTTATTGGATGTTATATATAAAAGGTGCATAAAGTGAGCATGCGGTTGGAGCAGGCATCATTCTAAAAAATCCCACTGGAACTATCATCACTCAATCTATTAGCTTCAAATTCCAAGTCACCAACAATCAAGCTAAATACGAAGCTTTACTCCAAGGGTTACAGTTTACCTCCATATTAGGCATCACCCACCTAGAAGTCAACTCAGACTCTCAACTCAGGGCGAACTATATAAATGGTGAATAGAGGTTAGTGATGAATTACTATCTAAATATCTATTTAAAGTCAAAACTAGAATTAACATACTCGAATATTTTCAAATCACCTAAATTTTTAGAGATTAGAATTAACTCGCTGACCTTCTTTTTAAGTAAGGGAGCATTAGTGGGAAACTAATTATATAGGTCTCCACACATGCTATCATGGAAGAAGAAGTAGCATAAGCAAAAGTGGAACCCCCAACTGGTCGTTTCATGAGTTGGATGGATCCTTATATCAACTATCTTAAGAATGGGTCAATCAATCCTGAAACTGGCAACCTCCGGTGATTCAAGATAAAGGCAACTAAGTATTTGCTACTAGGTGATCACCTCTTTAGGAAATCTACATCCTTGCCCAATCTCAAGTGTGTACGAGAATGCAAAAAGGAAGTTTTGCTGAATGAGATCAATTTGGGTGAATGTGGAAATTTCTCTAATGCATTCTAGCACATTGAATCCTTAGACAATGATACTTCTAGCCTACTCTGAGAAAGATGCCGCAGAATTATATAAATGATGCATACACTATCAAAGTTTGCTCCAATGCAGTTGCAACCCTCTCACATGTTGCATTTAATCATAAGTCAATGACTATTTGCAATATGGGGGATGACATGCTAGGACCATTCCCATCATCATAAGTTAAAAATGATTCATCCTTGTCATGATCAACTACTTTACCAAATGGATCAAATTCAAAGCGCTCACCCCATAAAGTCCCCAGTAATCTAAAATTTCATTTGGGCTGACATCATCTGCCGACATGGAGTTCCTTTTACAATCATTTGAGATAATAAACCATAGTTACCGATAGAAGTCTCAGAGAATTCTACAACATCCAATAAATATGTCTCAAGTTCACATTCATTCATCACCCATGAACTAATAGACAAGTTGATACTACAAACAAGATTATACTCAACCTTATAAAGAAAAAGATCAAAGGAGTTAAAGGAAAATAGGTTGAACTACATCCTTCAGTCCTTGACCATTTGCAACCCCCAGCTCCTCAATATGTTTATAACCTCCTTAGTGATCTCACAATAAATAATAATATGATTAATATTTTCATGAACTCAAAAGCCCAAAATAAAGGTCCCCAAATCTCCAAGTCTTCTTCTATGCATCGAACAATTTGTTGGAATTGCATTCTAAAAAACTCTCCACCATAACACATGAACTCTGGGTTGAAGTCTCTAGTTCCTCAGCCAAATAAACTTTTGGTCCACCATATGGAAATTACAATTGTAAGTTTGGGCTGTGACAGATTTAAACAAAGTAAAATAAAGCAACAAAGGGGAGTCCATATTAAGTTCTAAACTGATTTCTATTTTGCTGATAAATTTTGAAAACATAGGTCAAAATAACTCCAACATCAAGTCACCCCTCCACTCCCCATTCTATATTAACATATCCACACTATCCTCATAATCTATTGATATACTGAAAAAGAAGGCCATTTCAACATTGGTTTATCCAAAATCCAAAAATCACTAAGAATTTTAATGCTTCCCCCTTTAGCAACTTTCCACTTGATAGCTAGTTTCTGTACATTCCATCCTTCTGTTTGGGTATACCAATTATATGAAGACCCATACCTTAAGGGAGTGTTCCCCAAATCTTTTCCATACAGCTCCCTCAAAATGATGTTATGTAATTTCATTAGGCTTTTAACAAACTCCCAAGCCAATCTTGCTCTAATTGGAGCACTCCAATGGTTAATAGAAACTATATCCAACCCTCCTAGATTAGAAGGTAGACATATTTTTTCCAATTAACATAATGCAAATCTTCATGCAAATTATCTCTTTGCCAATAAAAATCTATACTCATCCTCTCAATTATGTTTATCATACAAGAAGGAACCTTAGTGTGAGTTAATTGATAATTTGCAAGAGAGATTAATAAGGATTTAATAAGAACAATTCTTCCACCTAAATATAGATGTTTTGATCCCCAAGAGAATACTAATTTATTTGCTTTATTCATCATCTTGCTGAAATCCTCTTCCTTCACTCTTCTTAATGACATCTTCACTCAGAAGTAGTCAAACTCCTTAATCTTCATGAATTCAAGCCTTCTAGCTAGCTTGTGCTCCTTCCAATCAGGAGTAGACTTGCTGAATATAACCAGGGATTTCTTCATATTCACTTGTTGACCAGTCCAGGAGTAGTAACAGTTCAGAATACTAGATATAACCATAGCTATTTTACTGGCTGCATATAACAGATGAATTATGTTGAAACTTCTGGGATTGAGTGTAACTCCAAGGAAGTGATCACCATGCTAAGTGATAGCTCTTGAAAGTAACTCAAAATAAATTATAAACAAGTAGGGAGATAATGGGTAGCCTTGACTAAAATGTCCTTGCCCCTCTATCCAATCCAACCTTTTGTTATTAATAAAAATTGAAACCTGGGTTGTTCCACACATTGTATAATCAAATTAATAAAATTATTAGGGAAATGAAGAAAATACAATACCTTGACAAGAGTCTCCAAACACAAGCTATCATATGCTTTCTCCATGCCAATCTTGATTTCCATTAAACCTTTTTTGGATTATGATCTTCTAAACATGTACATCATCTCTTGGACAATCATGCAATGACCTGAAATTTATCTTTTAGGTGTGAAAGCAGCTTTCTCTTTGAAAATGATGAGTGGAAGAAGAGTTTAAGCCTTTCTACAATGATAGAGGCAACCATGTTGTATATAGTTTGACATAGACTTATTGATCTGAGTTTGGAAGGTAGATCAGCATTTTCTTCCTTTGGAATTAGCACAGTTAATGAATCCTTCTATTCCAAATTCATGTGGCCTTTGTTAAAAAAGTCCAGCAATGCCTTGCAAACATAATCTTTCACTATAAGCCAAAAATAATTATAAGAAGAAGAAGTTATAACATCTAGGCCAGGAGATCTATTAGATGGTATTCTTTGGATTTCATCATGAACTTCTTTCTGAGTTACATCTACTTGCATTTTGTTGAGAGCTTCAACATCTTCAATTCCTCCCATCAAATACCAATGGTCATGGCTAATACTCCTTTTCTTCCACTTGTTCTGAAAAAAATTCATGAATTCTGCATGAATCAGATCTTCATGATTAATTACATTCCCAAAGCCATACTTGATGCTGTGCACTGTATTTTGATTCCTTCTTGCTAAAGCTGCAATCTGAAAGTAATGTGTGTTAGCATCACCTTCCTTGATCCATCTACGCTTAGCTCATTCTTTCCACCAAGTGTTAATTCTAGCAAGAGTTGAATTAAGCTCCAAGGTTTTACTCCTCATTAAAGAAGCCTGTACTATGCACAGTCCTTCAGCTGAACAATCCAAATTCTATAAATTCAATAGCTCCCCTTCCAAATTAACTTTTAGATCAGTCATGTTTTGTGCTTCATATTTCATGTTTCAAGTTTCATACTTCATGATTCATGTTTTTGGATTTGGGTTTTAACATATTTCAAGTATCAAGATTTTAGTTTTGAGTTTTCGATTAGATGTTTTAGGTTTTGGGTTTTGGGTTTTGGGTTTTGAATTTCTTGTTTCAAATTTTGGGTTTCAAGTTTTTTGTTTCTAGTTTCATATTTCATTTTTTATGTTTTGAGTTTTGAGTTTTGGCTTTTAGGTTTTATGTTTTCAGTTTCAAGTTTTGTGTTATTGATTTTGTGTTTTAGTTTTTGAGTTTCATGTTTCATAGGTTTCAAGTTTTCAGTTTCATATTTTGAGTTTCATTTGTTGAGGTTTTGAATTTCAAGTTTCATATTTCATATTTTGTGTTTTAGGTTTTGAGTTTTGGGTTTTGTGTTTCTGGTTTTGGGTTTTGGTTTCCATCTTTTTGGTTCAGGGTTTTGTGTTTTGTGTATTATGTTTGGGGTTTTGTATCTTATATTTCATTTTCCATGTTTCATATTTTGAATTTTTTATTTCATGTTTTGGGTTTCAAGTACTGGATTTGGGTTTTGGGCTTTGGATTTCGAGTTCGTGTTTTAGGTTTTGGGTTT
>JAJBZI010036292.1:0-14815 GCA_021234465.1 Dendrobium hybrid cultivar
GTCTATTAATGGTATTTAAAGTCTCCACCTCTTAAGCACTATGATAACTAGATGAACTAAAGATAATCTCTTCGAAAAGCATTGATGGTCCTAAGGAAGAACAAATACCAAAATTGTCTAACTTCCTAGAAATTACTTCTACTTGGGTAGTCAGATGAATAAAGCATCAGACTCATAGACACTAGAAACATTCTTAGGATTCACCCTTTCTGATGGGTATTGAAATTTATTAGTGGATATCTCCTCGATTAAAGTATAAGCTTCAATGAAGGTCTTGGACATCAAAGACCCTCTAGTAGTTGTATTTATAATAGATCATAGAATTGCCACAAATCCATTTTATAAAGTCTGAATTATCAACTAATCAGGCAAGGCATGGTGGAGGAATTTCTTACAAAACTCCTTAAACCATTCCTAACTTCATAAATTGACTCTCCATTAAATTGGGTATATGAAGTAATATCATTCCTAAGTGTGGAGATATTTGAAGGAGAGAAATAAACTTATGAGCTAGATCATTCCAAGTGGTGAAGGATCTTAGGGATAAGGAATTCAACCACATTTTTTCCTTATCCCATAGAGAAAAGGGAAACAAATGAAATCTAATAACTTCATCAGAGGTTGGATGATCATTGGTTTGAGTCCAAAGTTTTTGGCTTTCATGTTTGGCCTATGGATACTCTAGTGGATACCCTCTACCATGGGTTTGTAATACTCTCTTAGAGGTTGAGGCGGTTGTTCTCCTGATTAGGTTCGACCATCTCTGAAGTTAAATTCTTTTTTTTTTTTTATGTTTTGTAAGATTTCTCTCTATCTGTAGATGAAAAAACAGGTTTCCCTTACAAACACTACTATGCATGCACAACCACAAACAATCAATTTAATGCACTATGTAGCAAAAGTAAACACAAACTAACTCAAGCAACTCAAAAGTTTAGAAAGAAAATAAATAGAATTCAACAATAACTCAAAATAAAATGATAAAATAATAAAATTGGTATGATTAAATATGCTCTTTCTTTAACAATATAGATCAAGTAATAAGATAATCATAATTCCTCAGCAATGGTGCCAAAAATGTGCAAAAATGTGATAGCCTTTTACACTAAGCTTATAATAAAAACATGCTAGTTTTAAATTAAGCAAGAATGTTTGATACGCAAGTGTACGTGCCATTCAAGTAATAAAGTTAGAGTAAGATATCAATCCCACAAGTAATTAAACTATCCTAGAATTACCCTAATACTATCTACTCAATCACTATATTTATCTTACCAAATCAAATTTCATAGAACTTATCTATGGTTCCTACTATAATGATTGAACAGTAGAATTCAATTAATGCAAATGTTCTAATTCTATCATGGTGGTTAAACATATTTCTGCCTAAGTTGACTCTTGTGGGATCCAAAAATTTATTCCCTAGCATTTCCACACCTTTTTTTTGTTGATGAGGAGAGTTTTAACGAATTTAGATTATGGGATAAATTTTTAGAAAGTAGATTGGATTTTAAATAAGACACTACCCAGATATTTCATCATTATTTTGTGAGGACTTTATTATCTAAGATTTTTTTTGCCATAGGCATAAGCCCATATAATTAATTACTCCTTTCTATTATGAGAGAGAACATTCAATTAAGACTAGTTGCTAAATAGTCACAAGGTATCCCAACATATAGTAGGAAAAATTTTAGGGTTTGAAATTAGAGTTAGGATTTTTTAGGATTTTCATAATTTTGAAATTTATCACCATTCACTTAAAGTTGGTGATAGGGGAATGATGAATAGCCAAATAAAGATCCCATGGTTTTGTCATCTTGGGTTGTCATGTTCTATAGTTTACTTACTCAAAGAAGATAGTTGACCCAACCTAATTGAAGAATCTTTGTCAGCAGCCATGGGTTGCATCATATAAGGGTACCTTATAGACTTAGGCTGAGTGTTTGTTTAAGGGTATATATTAGATTCCACCTTAGCCAATAGAGGGCTTTATAACCTATCGATTATACCTAATTGATTCATTACTCAAAGATTTAAATCTATTGGGGAACATATGAGATTTGGCCATGACCATAATTTAATGGTACCATTTTGGCAGAACCACTCTATGAGAGGTCCTCAGTCATAACTGTTTTCCTGTGGTATCATTTGGTAGTGAAACCACTAGTTAGAGGACACATGCCACATGCTTTCTAGTAAGAGATGGCCTAAGAATGAATCTTGGTGACCTCGACAAGATATTTTCTCTTTATGTGTTGAAGTTATTCTCAAATTTATTAACCCCAATAAATGATTGTGAAAGGCGAATGTTTTTTTTTTGCTTTAACCTTTTAGGTTTTGTATTTCAATTGGATAATTTAAATTTAGAAGAGCATTATATTTGAAATTTTATTTAATCATGAGCCCCTAACAATTAATTTTGGCATTTTTGTTGGCATTTATTTGATATTTATGTGGACCCCACAAGTTAAGATTTTTTGCTACATGACCATTATCGAGGATTTAAAAAAATTTCATTTTTTTTAGTTAAACCCTATGAGTGTTGTTTCATCACTAATAAAGGATTGGGTTATACACCGATTTAAGAAATTATTGTATATATGCCAAGATTGAGCTATATATACATCTAATAATAAAGTTAGGTATTGTCAAATTTGATCCAGCCAAGGAGGATGATTACATTTGAATTTGAAAAAAAAAATAACTTCTTTAATTCTAAATTGCACTACATTTTAAGACCTAAATGTAGGACTTCCCTATAGCGATCAAAGTACATGCAACTTTTCCATTTTTATAACTTATCTTTTTGTACAACTTTTTGAATATTTGTACTACACACTTGCATAAATTTTAGTGTATATGTATTACATTTATATATGACATCTAATGAACTAGTTACATTTGCACATTTCTTAAGGCAATTTTGGTTCAATTTAGAGACTAACTAGTGTACTTAAGAAATGTGCAAATGTACTTAATTTTGTACTACACACTGATATGTATTACATTTATATATGACATCTAATGTACTTTGTGTGCACATGTTTTTAAAATATTTAAGTTTAATAATTTTGCTCACCTTTGACATTCTCGTATGAATTTTGAAGCATTACATATTAGAATTTTAAAGCTAATTTATAAAACTTTATAAGTGGTGATTATGTGAATTTTGTTTTTTTGCCCTCGTACCTCACAATTTTAAGAGTTTTAGGTGTCACATTTTGTATCAATTTCAAGACATAAAATAGGATTTGAATGTCATCTCACAAAATTCCTTTAAGTGGAAGTTGTGCATATTTTGCTTTCTATTTTAATATTTTACACTTTTTTTTTTTTATGAATTTTTGTTATAGCATTCTATCTGATTGTATGAGAATGGTGTGGATTTGGTGGCTAATAACAACATTTGGAATAAGCATGGGGAGTAGGTATGAGTACGAGAGGGAATCTATATGGGTACAACTTATTTTAAACATGTTGCACTCTTACACATTAAAATATATTATTTTATTTATTTTGTTGATCCCATAGGGCATTTTTCTCCCCTATAAGTATGAGGGATAGGGGTTCATTTCATTTTCAAGGCTTGAGTTTTAGTGAAGGCTTTGAGTTTCTTGCAAGCTATTTGATAGATCCCTTATATTTTAGGTGAATTTACTAGTGCTATTCTTTATACTTTAAGTTTTGTTCCCTACTACGCTTATTTTAATTGTTTGGATTGGTTGCATTAAATTTAAAATTTCGGTTTTATATTATAAATTTCTTAAATCATTTATGTTTATAAGCATTGGGTTCCTTATTTTGCAATTTTCAAGTTTCTTATAGTGCCAAAATATTTTTAAGTTCCAAAATCAATTAAAATTTTGGCAGCCTTCTAGCTTCCACTATATTTGGGGAAAATTTCAGGGAGTTAATGACTAACCAAAATGCCTGAAGGGCATGCCAAGATTGTGTTTGGTGACATCATAACCAATATTTAAATCCTACCACACACGAAAAGGCATGATAAGTTACCTGTACAGAAAAATTGTGTTAGATAAAAACACTCACTCACATCACACTTGCCACTAATGAATTTGAACACACCATGCCCAAAAAGGAGGGAAAGTGTGTCCTGTCATAGTGATGAGTATGCCACTTATGAGTTTACCAGTTTCACCTCAAACATTATTGATGTACTTCTTCTCACCATGTCTGAAAGGGTAGGGCATGGGAGTCTACTCCCTGCACTGTTAATGGAATAATTTTGGCTTACTAATTTAGTAGATACCCAATGCTTGATTTTATTATGAGCTAAGAGTCACAAAAAATATGGAGACTTTGGATCCCTATTGAAAAGGAAATTTTGAAACCTATGATTAAGGCTTCATATTTAGTCTCATTATTGATTTGGGGATCCTTCAAACCGAATAAATACCTCATAATACCCCCTTCGGGCATTAGGAATATGAGGCCAATACCGGATCGAGCTTATAGAAGGTTTGGAGATAGGGCGGGTTTAATTGATGATGGTCCACGAAAATAGATTTTCCAATTCTATAACACTTCCTTTTCTTGGATGATTAAAATTTACTCATATGAAAGATCATCATTTAGTGGTGAATTGTTGGGATAGGACGTGCAATGAGAAAATCCCCTAAGATTTGCCCTTTCACTTCTTTATGTGATATCAAATTGCAGTAGTATTACTTTCCATCTAGCTAAATGACATATTAATGCTAGTCTTATTATTAAGAGCTTTAGCGGATTGATCTTTGATATTACCAAGATTTTATGAGAAAGTATATAATGCTAGATTTTCTAGAAAGTATATCAATGCTAATTAATGCTGCTCAATTAGAGAATAATGCACTTCTACTCGGATCACCTGCCAACTGATATAGTAAAGAGCATTTTCATTTCATTATTCATTATTAGGATCGATCTCAATTCCTTAATGGAGGATAACATATCCCAAGAAATTTCCAAAAGAAACTCCAAAAGCACATTTGAGAGGATTCATCTTGAGAACAAATTTTCTTATTCTTTCAAATACAGTTCTCAAACCATCAAGGTGGTCTCTTGAGTCTATACTTTTGATGACAAGTTCATCAACATAGCACTATACCTTTTAATGGATTAAGTCATCAAAAATATGAGACTTGCCCCTTTGGTAAGTAGCTCCAGCATTCTTTGGAATAAAGGTCATGACACTATAACAATATGTGCTGATTAGAATCCTAAATGATGGATGCTTTTCATTATCAAGAGCCATTTAATTTGGTTATATCTTGATGACCCATCCATGAAGGAGAACATGTTGTAGTTAGAAATATCAACTAGCAGTTCTGACATAGGGAGCATAAAGTCATCTTTCAAACATGCCTTATTAAGATCCCAAAACTCAACACAAATGCAATTTTGTCCATTTTTTCTTTTTTTATAGGAACAATATTGGCTATTTAGTCAACATATATTTCTTTTTAAATAAAGCCCATTTTGATGAGCTTTTTGATTTTTGTAATCACTTATTCTTCAATATCCAACCTCATTCTCCTTGGAGCTTATTTCACAAGGATCGCTTAAGGGTTGATGGCTAGTCTATGACCTGCCACTTTATGGGAAAAGCTAGGCAAGCTAGCATTAATCCATGTAAAATAGACTTTGATTTCACATAGTATCTCTTTTATTTCTTGCCCTTTATCTTCTCATAGGACTGCACTAATAAAAGTTGGGCGCGGATCTTCCTTAATTCCCATAATGATTCCTTTAGGTGGTTTATTATAACAACCTATCCCCCATCTTCTAGATTTTTTGGTGTAGGTTTGGTTTTTAAGGGTTGATCAATTGGGTGGTTGATTTCATAAAGTTTCTTCTCACTATTGCTATTAGATTTGACACTTCCACCCACTATTGCATAACAAATATTCTTTGAAGGGTGTTTATGTATAATGAGTATGATGCCCCTCCTCATAAGGATATCACTTTCTTATGATATTAGTGAACTTTCAGATGCCATAATCTCTAATCGAGTCAAGTTTGTTGCTTGTTGGTTCCAATATAAACTCCTTATTTCTTCATCATCTTTCAAAGTTTTTTGGGATAATACATAGACATTCTCATAAGAAATATCTCTTTAGATTTGAATAGTTCAATAAGACAATCAAAATTAATCTTTTGATATTCCTCAAGTTTATTAAATAAGCTTCCTAATGTACTATCTCCCCTTAGAGGAGTCGCATAGAAAGTTTTTAACTCTTCAACATCGTGGACCTTATGTGGATTGATTTTATTTTAAATTCTTTGGATGAACATACATGACAATCAAAGTAGTTTTTGATGTTAAAGTGTCAATATTTTTTCTCAAAAAAATGTTATTCACCTTTCCTGCATTTGTAGATTCAAACTCATACTTTGATTCCATATACGTCCCCATATCTTCACTTTTAATTGGGAAACTATATATATTCTTGGGTTCAATAGACATAGTTCTTCTTCTTCTTCTTCTTCTTCTTCTTCTTCTGTATCACTTCCTAAGTGAGAAACCACTCTGTTTAACTTAGGTGGAATATTGAATATCCTAGGGAGAGTCGACGTTACCTTATTTCTCCCTCTTTGTTTCTTAGTGGCCTCCTTCTAAGAAGGCTTCAAACTTTGTGATGTAGATGCCTCAGCTTGAAAAGTTGAGCTACTTTGGCACAAAATATTGAGCATCTTGGTAAATTTGTATTTCATGTATGATGAAGGATTATATATCACCAAAAACCCTATTTTCTTCTCCATTCGTTGTATACTTTGTGCATAGATGAAGATTTGATGGAATAATTATATATTCATGGAACCATGACTATACTATGAGTGTTTTAAAAGAGGTATTAACATCAATCATATGAAAATTGGCCTCATTCTCAAATCTAAGAGGTAGCATAAATGAGCCTATTATTATCTCTTCTCATTGAAACCCTACACCATCACCTTATTTCACTCGAGGTACTGACCATAAAGAGACAACAATATCAATGTTCAAAGGTTCATGAGATTTTTTGAATAACTTGGGTTGATTCTTATGCGGGCTCAAATTATACCATCACTCTCAGTTATGACATATAGTGGAAAATTATGCTCCGTTGTCCCCAGCATGAGATCCTCATAAGAAAAAGTGATAAATATTTCTTTTTGAGCTCTTTGGACCTCAGTCATGCAATGTTCAATTAAGTCTGCTTCATATTTCCTAGGATCCTTGAGAGATTGAATCAAGGTTCTACAAAATTTTTTTACATTAATAGAGCCTCATATACACTGAGCTATGCAGGAATCTTTCATATATGGGACAAGATGTTATAGTTAATTTCTTTGCCTGAAGTAGATTTCTTTTTCATATCTTTAAGTAAAGTTTCTTCATTGATGATGATTTTTTCCCCCTTATCTTTATTTGATATCCCTTTCTTTAGGGGAGGCAGTAATGCTTTACCACTCCTCAATTGCATATGCATTACTTCATTCAGATAAGATTCCTCTAATGACTGATTAGAAGGATCAAAATCACTGCCCAAATTTATACTCTACATTTATGATGCCATTAGAAATTTTGTCTCACTTCCATAAAGAAAATATAAATTTTTTTGACCTACCATTTCTCTATATCACCATAAGATAGTGCTCATATATTATTTCACCAGATCTTCAACTTTTTACTGAGATGACTTTTTGATACTTCTTTTGGATTTAATATTCATTGGAGCCATTGCATCTCTACTATGAATCTTTGGAGACATTCTTCAACAAGCATTTGATGATGCTAAGATAACTTGACAAGTTTGAACTAGAAGATATTCTCCTTTCTCAGCATCTCATTCTTCTAGTTTGTCAATTTATAGTTTAGCCATGAATCAGCCAACCTAATAGGTCTCTTTACGAACTAATAATAATCACTCAAATTGTCTATAATCCTTTGGGTTATAGTTTTCTTCTCCTTAAATTTTCTTAAATGGTTATCCTTTTGGGAGGTTTTGATTTTGCCATACCAGACTTTGACATGCTAACTGGGTTATTAGTTTATGGTCTACAAGTAGTTGCATTTGATTTAGATAAAATTGTCAAATTAAGCACTAGCTTAATTAGAAACTTCCACTTGGCACCACGAACTCCTTGAAGCATTTTCAATATTTTCATGATCTTCTTAGATACCATAGTCTTTCATTGCCCATCCTAACTTGACCTTTCCTTTGCTTTTTCTTTTATTGAGGGCACGAAATAAGACATGACCCCCCCATGTTGATTCCCTTCTAGGGTGAATGAAAATACTATTTGAAAGTGTAAAATTCTTCTTTTATGTACTTCCTTTCAAGCTAGTCTATATAACATTCCTTAATTGGATGGCTTATTAGCTTGTGATATGGGTAGTAGTTAGGATTGTTTGTTTGATTGGATTATTTAGGCTTCTTACACTTTGACAACTAAAGACCTAATTTATGTGCATTTTAAAATAACTTTGCCACACTTTTCCTTTGAAAGAAATATTCCATACTTAATTTTTTTTTTTAGGGTTGGGAGAGTTTGTTCGCTAGCTCCTACTATTTTCTTTGGGTGATACCCCTACCCAAAAAGGATGAGGCTTAGCATTTCTTCCTAATACCAACTTTGGTAGATTGTAGGATTATTGTTTGTCCTCATTTTGTATTGGTTGTTTTTCTTTGTCTATATTATATACTACTCATTTTCCTTTACTAACAATATAAGCAAGCATTTCACTCCTTTTATGATCAAGACATTTACTTTTCTTGGACTTATCATAATGGCCTTCTAACCTTGTCACACTTAACTTCTTGAATTTTGCTACCTAATCTAGTTACTCCTGGAATATTGAAATGGAAGCCATGCATAGATAGTGTGCCATTTTATCATTAATATTACCCATTAGCAATTAAATTGCATGTTCTTCCTCTAGCTGCTATTTTCACTTTATGCTCATATTTCACCAATGGGTGAGGTATTTAGTCACTGATACATCCTTTCTTCTCTTCACTAGGGAAATATAAACAATTATAGTCTTTTCCATTGCACTAGAGAATCCCTTTATAAACATCATTTGTTGTTATGCAAATATCTTTATATAATCATTAGATAGTTCATCATACCATTCAAATTCAATTGAGGTTAAACAATAATGAATTGGCAAAGCAACAACAGATCATTGCCTCCTATGTTACCATAGGTTGCTTTGAACTAAGCTAGATGTTGTTTTGGATAACCATTATCATTGAATGTGTTGAACTTTAGCATAAGGTAATCCTTGGGTTACAACACCTTATCATATTCTATGGGATATGGCACTTCACCTACCTTAGTATCTCCGCTAGCATCACATTATTGGTTAATTTAGGATTTTCTTCAAATTTCTCTTCTTGTTCATTTTTTGAGTGGATTGTGCTCTCATAATAATCATAAGGAACTTGATTTCTACATGGATTTGAAGTTCTAGCTACATTGAGTCTATCTCCCCAAGATTACTGATAACCTTGTAGGAGAGGTGGATCTTCATTATGGATAACCATTTATAACACATCTACTTCCATAGTCTCATCATTTTCTTCTTCTTCTTCATGCATATAAATTTCTAAATGACAGTGCCACTGAATTTCTTGTTCATCATTTTGCACAAATAATTCTTTGACTCATTGACTGTTGTCATTTTAACCTCCTCCAAGAAGGTGGAGTTTGATGGTGATTAGATTTGATAAAAGATTCTTCAGGGTGTTGATAGTCACATTCATCTATATAGAGGACCTTTTAGGACCCACTCCTAATGTGTTGTATTGGAGGCAATATATTTAGGAATACCTACCAGTTGTCACTTTTTTTGCTTTGTCCATGTCTTTGTTAAGGTCACAACCTTCAAACCTATTTTCCATTCCATTGGAACATTTTAGTAATGGATTCCTAGATACAAAGTCTAGGTGTCACACCTTGATGCTCACCATGTTGAGCTTGTTTCCTTTCTCTATTTGCTAGCACTATAGGTCGTAGCATGCTTTCAAAATATCTTTCAAGCCCTACTAAAAGTAGCATTTAGTACCTTATTTTCATTAATCCCTTTTTTTTTCACTGTCTTTAGGGCTCTGTGCACTTTGGCAGTTAGATCTTCAGGTTCCCTTTTCTTATAAGGAGTTGAGGCTTGGGGCTATTACTCCCGTAACTACTATTTTAGCTCACTGGTGAAGTAATTACTCTTCACCTACTTTAAATTTGCATATTAATTATTGTTGGGGATACTTCCATCGTTGGGAGGTTAGATGGATGAACCGGTAGTTATTGTTGAGCTCGGAGTTCAACATTTTGTTTCTTATTCTATCTTTTGGACAACTTTTCTTCAAATGAGGAAGCTACAATATCATGCCTTCTTGGAATGAAATACTTAATTATTAGTGCAACAGTATTGGTAGGAAGTACAAAGATATTTTTTTTTTCTAGCAATAACCCTCTTCATAGCTGGAGTCTTCGAGTTTGAAAGTCTTTCAAACATTGAGGTCCTCCTTTGAGGCAACTCTTCAGCAGAAGCAACTTCAAAGCGTTGGAGTAAATATTTAGAGTTTTAACAAATTTAGATTTTGGGGTAATTTTTTAGGAGATAGATTGGATTATAGATAATACACTATAAGATATTTCCTCTTTTTTTAATGAGAAATTTATAATCTGATGTCTGTTTTCCCATAGTGCAAGCCTCTATGATTAAATATCTCTCTCGATGATGAGAGATAACTTTTGATTAAGACTAGTTGTTAAATATAAATAAAGTAACCAACAAATAGTAGTAGTAATTTTTAGGGTTTGATATTAGATTTAGGTTATTTTAAGACTTTCATAATTTTGAAATTTATCACCATTCACTTAAAGGGGTGATGTGGGAATGATGGTAAGCCCAATCAAAATCTCATGGTCCTGTCATCTTGGGTTATCTTATCCTTAGCCCACTTTGTCAAAGGAGGTAGTTGACCCAACCTAACCAAATGAATCTTATTAGTATCCATGTGTTGTATCATCCAAGGGTACCTTACAAACTTAGGATGAGTGTTTATCTAAAGAGATAGATTTGATTCCACCTTAACTAATAGAGGGATTTATGCTCCTATCAATTATATCCTACTGATTCTTTACACAAAGATTTATATCCATTGGGGAACATATGGACTCTAGCCATGACCATAACTTAGTGGTATCATTTAGTGGAAAAACCACATGGTCATAGGGCACTGGTCATAACTATTTACCAATGGTGCCATTTGACAATAAAACCACCTATTAGGGGATACTTGTCACAACTTACTAGCAAGAGATGGTTTGAAAATGAATCTTAGTGATATTCTTGATCGAACATTTACTCTTTTTAAGCTAAAGTTATTCCTAGATTTATTACCTACAACAATCGATTGTGGAAGGCAGATGTTTTTTTTTTTTATAAAGTTTATAATGTTTTATTTCAATTGTAAATTGAATTTTGAAGTGCATTAGATTTGAAATTTCATTTAAACATGAGCCCTAAATAATTAAATTTAGGATTTTTATGGGAATTTCTTTGAAATTTATGTGGACTTGAGATTTTCTATCAACACAACCATCATTGAAGGTTTTAAATAATTTCATTCTATATAGTTTGAACCCTATCAACTCCATTTTCCTGCCAGTAAGGATCAAGTAAGAAATTGATTTTAGTGATTATTGTATATATTTCAAAAATTGAGCTATTATATATTCACTAATAAATTCATATATTATTATCCTGTCCTGCCAAGGAGGAGGATTAGATCTAAATTTAAAAAAAACAAACGTTTTTTTTAAAACCTAAGCTACAATTTCAAACTTGAATTAATGAATTTTGTATAGTAATCAGAGCACATGCTAGTCTGCCATTTTTAGAACTTATCTTTTCATGCAACTTTTGGAACATTATGCAACACACTTGCATGGCTTTTTGTGCATTCGTATTTTATTAATAGATGACATATGACGCGCTAGTTACATTTGCATATTTCCTGTGGTAATTTTGAAGGGATTTAGAGACTATCCCAGGATTAAAAATATGTACTTTTGATCGTTTTGATCTCCTTTGACTTTCTTGCACAAATTTTGAAGCTTTATATATTAGAATTTGAAAGCTATTTTATAAATATTTTGCATGTGGTGATTATGTGAATTTTTATTTTTCACCTTCATACTTCATAATTTTAGGAGTTTTGGGGTATCGCCTACTATCGGCTTGCATGTTTATTTGGCTTTGCATTTTAATATTTTGCACTTTCTAATGAAAATTTTTATAGCATTCTATCTGCTTGTATCAGAATGTTATGGATCTAGTGGCTAATAACAATGTTTGGAGCATGGTGAGTAGGGATGAGTATTAAAGGGAATCTACACGGATATGGCATATTTTAAACATGGTATACTCTTAAATATAAAATATATTATTTCATTTATTTTGTGGATCCCATGGGCTTTTTTTCTCCCCTCTATAACTATGAGGGATAGGGTTTCATTTCATGTACAAGGCTTGCATTTTAGTGAAGGCTTTGAGTCTCTTGCAAGTTATTTCATAAATCTCTTAAAATTTTTGGAGGTTCTACTTGTCTTTTAGGTGAAGTTCCTATGCTATAAGTTATGTTCCCTTCTACTCTTATTTTAATTTTTTTTATTTCTTTCATTTAATTTTAAGTATTTGATTTTATTTTGTAATTTTCTTAAATCATTTACATTTATAAGCTTTAGGTTCCCTATTTTATAATTTTCAAGTTCCTTGTATTAACAAAAATTTTATGTCCAAAAATTAATAGAAATTCTAGCAGCCACCCAGTATCTCCCCCATTTTGGGGAAATTTTAGGGAGTTAAGGCTTACTTAACACATCCAACATGGCATGCTAGGTTTGTGTTTGGTGACACCACAACAAAACTTCAATTCCTACCACATCTGAAACAATGTGATAGGGTACCTTTTCAGGAAAATTAAGCTAGCTAAAAACACTCACTCGTATCACACTCGCCATTAATGAAGTTAGACACACCACACTTGAAAATTTGATAAATCTTATGATTATTTGGCTAAGAAACAAATATAGAACCCTTAAATTTCTATAAGATATATTTTGACCTACAATAGTCAAATAATATTATAAGAATCATTATAAACCAAATTTGCAAAGAATCTTTGCTATAAAATAAATATTATTATTTTCCTTAATCAAAAGAATATTTTCATAATTTTAATGTGTAGTGTAGATATGAAAATAAGGAAATTCTTAGTTATTTTTAATTTCTCAAGAAATTTATAGATGTAGGTATGATTAATTTTTTTTGGAATTCTTAGGTGTTTATTTTATAAGCTAATTTTGTATAGCATTCTATACATTCTTAGCAAATTTATGAATGTTTTTTTTATACCTTTTGGATCCCCCTATTTGACGATATAAAAGAATTTATATGAAATTTACATTTAAAATAAATAATTTTCTTAAATATATTTATAACTTTAATATATTTTATTCTAAATGTCTTAATTCACTCTCTGTAATTTAAATGACCCTTTTTCTTCTCCATTTCATTTTAATAGAGAGGATAAGGGGAATATAAGAATAAAAAGAGAGGGAAAGGAGAGAAAAACCTAAGGGTCTTAGAGTAATTTTTGTCGGTCGATCAAGTTGAAAAATTGCTCATCTCAAGGTATGATATCATTACCCTACCTTTAAATTCAATAATTTTACTTATTTTATATTTTCTTAATTATAATTTTTTTTAGAACATACAAAGGTTTTGATATCTAAATTTTTAGTAAACTTTGACTATGCAACCTTTAGTATGCTATATAGTTTTAATCATTATGCCTATATTGACATGATTATATTAAATTTTCATCAAGTATATTTTTTTATTTTGTCAAAAAGTCCCTAATTTGGGAAATTTAGATAAATATGATAATTTCATAAATATTTATCAAAAACCTCATAATTCATCAATTGCGATTCTATATATGTGAAAATGAGTATACTAAATTTTCTTATGAATGATACTAATCATGATTCATATGTATATTTCATAAGCATTAGATTGATGGAATGAACTGAATATTTATCATAATATCACTTGTTTACTACATTATATATACTAGGAAATTCATCTAAGTGAGGAAGGTTGACTGTGAATACTATAATTAATACGAGCTGGCTATTAAAATGATAATACCCTATTTGGGAGGTTCCATAATAAAGGATTTTTGGGGTAATTATGTATGTTAGTCTATAACAGATTAATTAATTACCCTGATGGGTACAAAGTGATGGCTCTTTATTGATTCATTGAAAGTCGCATAATAAAGAAAATGATTAATAAAAATAATTGAAAGATTTGATTGAAAAATAATGATGGATTGATAAGATAGATGTATGACTAATGAAAGGGTTAATACACCACTTTAAAGCTTGATGTCCAACCTTGCTATTCATAATTTTATCCATGTTTGCGTTTACATGATAGTATATATAGGATTGATAAAAGCATTAAGGTTGATATAGCATGACATAATATATGGTATGTATATTATTTGATATTGATAGTTGTGCTAGCATAATGCATTGATAAATATGCTAATATAACATTCTAATATGGCATACTGACATATAGTTATACATGACATAATAATTGATAGAAGAATATAATAAAACCATCAGTATGAATATAATTAATAGATAATTGATATTTTTTTCATTACAACTCCTATTATAGATTTATAGAATTTTTATCAATTTTGTTATATATTAATAGAGGCCTTTTCTTAGTGAGATAATCTTA
>JAJBZI010036294.1:0-11475 GCA_021234465.1 Dendrobium hybrid cultivar
CTTCCTTTGAGAGATATTGTCTTTTGGAACTCTATAGATGACCCAGAGTCAGAAGACATTAAGCAAGCTCATTTAAACCTAAACATTCATTAGTATAGAAATCCAGGCTTGTTGTGGTGGAGCCTGGCCACCTTTCTTTATAGTAGACCCTGGTTTGTACATATTTTATACATCAATGAAATAAATAAAATTCCTCTTTACATCATTCTATATATATATCATTGCATACATTATTCATACATTATGGGTGATAGCTTTGCATTAGTTGGGTAGAACTTTTCATAGGTTCATTTTGGTGTGCGTGTTCCAGACTTTGTAGGAACACGTATGCTAGTCTTAGGACGATACGGTGCTTGGCACTGAATACCCGAACACCTTTACCTATTCATACATACATGCACGTATTTTATTTTTTATAATGAACACTAGTCAAGCACACAAGCCAACGACAAATGATGAGGGACCCTTGCATCGGGGTGACCGTAGTTTTTTCTTGTGTCTTAGGGCCGTGCCATTGTGCTGCCGAATTTACTTAAAAAATTCTTACTTAGAAACTTTTAGAAGTTTAGATAGAAAACTTTGTTAGTTTAAATTTAGAGTTAGACTTAGTAAACTAAACCTTAGAGTTCAAGGTGTCTTTAGAATTAAGGTGTCCTTTGAAAAATATCACCGACTTAGAATTCAACCAAAGAGTTTTAAATGAAAAAAATTAATAGATTATCTTGAATCTAGTTAGGCTGAAATGGGTTGAATGGTTCACTGACTTTATAGGTGTCACATCCTTTGCTAACAACAATAAACTACAGCACTAACAACAAGCGTCTGTCCTGCTATATGTATGATTTTATATTTTTGTCTTATTCAGGCTCACTTGCACATAATTCCTTACTTTTGTTGACCTAATTTACTTCCTTTTTCTTTATTTTAAGTGTTTTATTCTTACCACCCTATACTTTTTATCTTTTTGATTAGAGCTTTTACATGTGTGACATAGATTTTCAAATTCAAAGTAGATAATATCATTAGTAATTTTTAATTATTTTAATCTTTTTTTTTTCTCCCTTCCTTTCATTGAACTTATTCTTTTCCATTTCAAGAATAACTAGACTTTTTTTATTTAGTAGTGCTATATCATCATCGTTATTAAAATGTTTCAGCAAGTTGTCTTCTAATTCTTCTATATTTAGTGCGATGAACCTTACCTTTTTTTATCTCTTATATGTAAAAATGTTTGATTAATTTTTTATTCATAACATATTATTGAACTATCTAAAGATTCAATTAAGTATATAAATTCTTTGATTTATAAATTATGGTACCTTTGGCATCCTAGGATTCTAGTGAATACCTAAGAATCTTGTAAACCTTTTAAGAATTAGTATATTCTTTAGGTGATTGAACCTTTCATAAATAACTGTTCTAATATCATTTGAAGTGTATCTCCACACCTACATGGAGAGTGAATAAGAGTGTTTTGATTTTAAAATCCCCTTTTCTATAAATTTTGATTTAAAATAATTAGTTTTTAAATTTATATAAGCAATTATTAAATTTATGAGAAGTATATATTTTAGACCAAGAGAAGCACCTCTCCTTAATATCTAAGCTACAAACATATTATCCAAGCTTTAAGATGTGAGGTTAGGAAAGTAATATCAACAAGTAAAAAAAGACCCAAACGAAAAAAGGTGCTAAATGATTTCTATGTGGTTCAAAAATTACACCTATGTCTAGACCTTGAGACGACCTCACCCTTAAGAATGTACTACTCTATCTTTTGGTCACCATCAGGTGGAGACTCACATCTCCTTAATGGGTAATGGAGAAACCCTACACCTGCTTCTTCTACCTAAAGCAAGAAGACTGCTACTCTAGTACAACGTCTAATTAACAACTTCCCATAACTAGCATTTCAAGATCTCTCCAATCTCTTATGAATTTTTATGAATCAACACCTTCTCATAATAATAATAAAACTCTAAGAGATTTAAGGTAGAAAAAGTGAAAATAATAATGTGTGCACACACTCTTAGACTATTTTTTCCATTTAAGATTTTTGAAATAAAAAGTCAAAAATTATCACTCTCAAAGCACTCTTCTCTTCAAATTACTTAGCCTTCTACACATTTTAGAATTTTAATAAATTCTATATACAAAACTTGAAAAATAAAAACCCTAAATAAGCCTTTATTAGAAAAATACAGATAGATTGTACAATATGGTCCTAAAATAAAACATTTTATCCAAAATTTGTGCTTTAATTTTAATTTAAGTTACTTAATTTGGTCAAACTTGATTTAGTGTGGTTGATAATGTGATTTGGATTAATTTAGTATTTTAATTTGATTTAGTTTAAGTGATTTAATCTGATTTAAGGTTTCTTGATTTTTAAATGTTTTTATATTAATTCAAATTATTTAGTATTAATTAAAATTTTTAATTATTTCTTAAATTTAATCCTTATAGAAGGAATTTGAGTTTGAGTTTTGACTAACCAAATTATCAAAAATGTTCAAGCAATTGATAATATTGACTAGTGCTAGTCAATATATCAATCCCTAGAAATTTGAGATTTATTGAATTAATATTTGATTATATATATATATATTTGAAAAGTTAAGGACAAAGCTAGATTTATTAATAAAAAAACTAGAATTACAACTTAGAGGACTTACAAACGAAGTGTCTTAAAAGTAATGAGAAAAAAAAGACATCAAAAAGATGAAATACAGGAAATGACATGAGCCTAGAAACATACTAATAATGATAGTATCCCAATGAACCAAAAGCCTAAAACATTTATGCATGCACTTGGACTCAAAAAAGCATACGCATATATAGCCGTTAATCCAAAAGAGAGCAGGGGAAGAAGCCTAAACATCGAACAGAGCTCTATAAGGACTGGAACAAGACATGAAGCTATTGGGAAAGCTACTGCAATAATAGCACCAACGAAATCATTACACCAACCCAGCTACAATCTACCAGCCACTTATAGACCTGCCACCTGCAAAGAAACAAAACATGAGTAAGCTAAAAAAAATATATATATAAATTGGATACATACCTACCAGCTACCGTTATAAGCTAGCAGGAAGTCCAGACTAGAGCCTGCAGGGAAGAAAAACACAACATGCCTAGCAAGGCAAGATAATTTTTATTTTTGGGAAAAGTGAGGGAAAAGCCCATTTTATTCCAAAAAATGAAAGATACATTAGAAAAGACTGTAATTGACAGAAAGCTAATGTATAACTAAGGAAAAAAATGAAGAATAGGCAAGAAGCCAAATCCAAAACACCAGGTTAACAGAGAAAATAGATACACGATGTGCTACAATCTAAGAAGCAGAGCATAGGAGATATAATCTCCTGAAGGATTGGCATAAAGACCCAAAGGCCAGAGGACATCATTAGAATTGATTCTCGAACATGGCATTAACCAAAAAATGGTCATAGAAGGCCCATCAAGCCTGCAGGATAATACTGACAGCAAGCCAACAAGAAGTCAAAAGATCTGATTCGCCAACTGCATGAAGCAGCTACCCATGTAAGGCCATAGCCAAGATGGAACCAAAATAGCCATAGCTCACAGTCAACACCTAAAGACATCCAATCACATAAGGATCATACATAAACAAACATTAGTCTGAACAATAAAATCTAAAGCAGCTAGAATAATGTAAAAGAAATATGACCAGCCTATAAGGTAATAATGGAGAAATGAAATACCATATATGCAATAGCCAAACCCAATGTTTAGCCAAAAACAGCCCAAAGCAGAAGGTTGCAGTAAAAGTAAGATAAACACAACAACACAGTGCCTGAGCAAGCAAACAAAAATGAGAAGACCAAAATGAAGCCAGAAAAAGGAGAGAAGATCTGAGAAATTGCCAGCCAAGTAGGCAGAACTCAGAGAAAATAAGTCAAATAGATGGGCAAAATCATAGACACACACATAAGACTCCAGGTTATCCACCAGCCCTCCATATGAGAAAAAACATCGGTTGCTAGTGGACCATCCAATGGAGAAGCCGATCAGACCAATTTGACAGAGAAAAACTCATCCTCAAACTGCCTACCCGACACCTCACATAGAAAAGCGCTCAAGCAAACAATAGAACGTCCAGAAAAGAATAAAATAAGTCAATTAATGAATCCTATTAGGGTGATGAATAGAACCACAAAGAGAATGCCCAATTCTCTAATTTGTGATTTTTAAAAGCACTACTTTTTTATCCTTCTAAAAGTGGTAAGAGTGCAGCTAGCAGAATTACCAAACAACTGATTATTACATTCTCTCCATAAGAAGTATATAGTAGCATATACAATTAGCTTAAGAAGGGAGATATAGTTTTTCATGTGGCATTGGAAACATCCAAATGATCAAAAACTTGGTAAATATTAGGCCTCAGAAGAATGTTCATAAAGGCATGAATACAAGTACATAATATAGAAAAATAGTAGTTGTATTCAAAGAACAAGTGATAAGAGTTTTCCATACCATCACTGCATAAACATCACTTAGCCTCCACCAAGATGTTCCTATTAATAAGAGAATTAGCTGTTTTTAACCCATTACTAAAACCCAACCATGTGAAAGAAGAATAACACAAAGCAAAATTTTAAATCAGACATGTCTAGCCCAAGGACACAGGGGAGTTTTCATAGTAGTTAGTAATGAAATCTGAAAAAGCTGGATTATGATTGTTATCCCATATGATACAGCTCTGGGTATAGTTAAGAATAGGGATCCCAAAAATATATTGGTGAAAAGTGGAGAGAGGAGGGGGGAAGGTTCCATTGACCATTACTAATGAAGCTGTCAATAGTAGCATGAACACCATAACGATTAATCAGGAAATTGCTAAAGCCTTTTTCATGTAAGCTACCTCCAGGAAGCCATGGGTCCCAGATAAGTGAGATAGGACTTCCCAAATAAATGTTGAATCTAATAAGAGGTTTAATAGTGGCAGCAATTCTGTGCATATTTTTTTAGAAAATAGTAGTATATTACTGAAGAGGTCTCCACAGGCTAACATAATTAGCTTGAATCCAATATGCAATGAGGGATAGTTTGTTATAAAGTCTCATAATGAGAGAGCAGAGATATGCATGGACTAAGGAGGAAGAGCTTAGAAGACCAATGCCTCCTTTCTCCCTAGGATTACAAGTGTGTACCAAGAAATAAGCCTGATTTTATTACTATTGATATCCCTACAATAAAGAAACTTAGAGCAAATTTTGTCAATATTTTTGCAGCAGGCTTTCGGTATGATAGCTCCCCTGATCCAGTAAGCTATAGTGTTGCTTATAGTAAATTTCAAAAATTAATATCTACCAGAAAGAGAGAGCAGCTTGGCCTTCTAGCTAGAGAGGTGATCTTTAATTTTTTGAGTGAGGATCTGAAAATCAGCAACTCTAAGCCTTTTGTAAGATATGGGGATGCCCAAATATATAATCTTCTCATAAGAATTATAAATGTTAAGAATGCTGCTTAATTCTTGAGGATTTCTAGTGTAAGGAGAGAAGGTAATGCTGCATTTACTGTGATTTATATAAAGGCCCTATAAACTAGCAAAAATATCTAAGGCAAGTTTGAGAGCTTGGCAATTTTGAGGGGTAGCTTCACCAAATATAAGAATATCATCCACATACATAAGATGAGAAATGTGAAAATTATGTTTTTGTAAGCCAAGAAAATGAACTTCTTGGTTAAGAATAGAAGAGAAAACATCCATCATAAGGCAAAAGAGGAGAGGGCTAAGAGGGAAACCTTGCCTTAGCCCAGAGGTGGAGCCAAAATAACCTTCTAAGCCCTCATTAATTCAAATGGAGATTTTGACATCCATAATGCAAGCCTTAACCCAATTAATGAAAAGGTTGGGGAAGCCTTTTCTGACCATGCTTTGAATGATGAAATCTCTCGAGACCAAATCAAAAGCTTTACTAATATCCAGCTTAGCACAAAAAAAACTTCTTTTATTATGAGCTTTAAATTCATTGAGCAATTCAGCTTCAAGATGATATAATCAGTAGAGGTATGATGCTGAATAAAACCTGCCTGATTATTGCTAATAATAATTTGCATGATGTGTCTCATCCTGTTAGCCAGAATCTTAGAAGAGATAGATAATGCATAAATAAAGAAAAAGAAAGCCCAACAAAGCCAGTCTAAAGGAGGAACAGGGAGACCACAAGACCACAAGTAGCTCAGTAGAAAAATGAATAACCATCAAAGACAAGAATAGGGAACATAATGATGTTCAGAATAGTCTAATACAAAAATAATAGGATAGATAATTGAATATGTGTATAATATATCTTATTAATACTAAACACTTGAATAAAATCAAACAAATAATGCCAAAAAAAACTTTTATCTAGAGAAAATATTGTGATACAAGTTTGTGACATTCTACCGCATAGCAGAATGACATAAAACAACAAATTTAATTTTGTGGTAGATCATAAGACACTGGCTTTGTTGGCACCATGTAATCAATCATTTCTTTCACACCAAATAAAATATATACTACAATTTGGGATGAGATATACCCAATTGCTATATTTAAAATACTGATTAAGATTAGTGAAAGCATAGACAACAGAGGGCTAAGTAGAGTGGTTTTTAAAGATAGGAAATAAAATTACCACATAAATTAAAAAATAAATGTGAAACACTCTCAAGGCACTTACCACATAAATTACACATAGGATTAATATGAATAACACGGATCCAAATTATCAGAACTCCTAAGACCATTTTTGAGAGCAAGCCATACATATAGAGAGTAATGAATTGAGTGCTTTCTATGCCACACACACAAAACCTTACCAATCATAAGAAAATTTAGAGCTGGAAAGCGTTTGCAACAAGCATCATTTCATAAAGCATAGGAATTATGGTTGACAATTTGATTCAAGGTAATAAAAATAATCTTAACAATAATATTAGATGTAATTCCTCTAGGAATAAGCTAGGAGTAACCATTTGCAATAGTATCTATATTAGCCTTATGAGAGAATCTAAAAAGGGTAAAACCAATGTTTTTACAATCTTGCAAACTAGAGTCATTCAGCCAAGGATCCCAGATGAGATTAATTTTCTTAGAACTATCATGGTTAATAAAAAATTTAATGTGTGGCTTAATTTTCATAGCAAATTGATGGAGATTTATCCAGAAAAGAGAACTATAGTGAAAAAGAGGTTTCCAAATCCTAATGTATTTCTCCAGGCACCACAAGGAAAGGGGAGGAGAGTGATTAAAAAACCTATTTGTAATGGCACACAGATAACCCTACTTCAAAGAAGTTACACTTGGTAACACAATACCACCATGAGCATAAGACTTGTAGTTATCATTCCAGGCTATCATGTGTAGTTTTCTTTCTTTAATATCAATAGAAAATAAAAATCTAGAACAAGCTTGGTTTTGAGTGTTAATAAAAAAAGGAAGGAAAGATGGCACTTTTAATCCAATACGCTATTGTATTCCATATTATGAATCTTAAGTAATACAAACGATAATCCAAAGAAAGCAACCTCACATTCCAACCATTAAGAAGAGAAAAAACGTTATCCAACAGAAGTTGAAAGAAAGAGGCTTTAAGAAGCTTATATGCAATAGGAATACCCAAGTAAAAAATGTGTTCATTAATACTATGGATATTTAAAACTCTATAAAGAAGAGTGTAGTTTGGATGAATTAGCAAAGTAAACTTATCTTTGTTGACATATAAACTAGAGTGAGAGGCAAAATTCTTAGGTACCTTATTGAGGACCATATAGTTCTCCTCCCTAGCCTCACCAAATTTATGTAAATCATCAGCACAAAGAAGGTGAGATATTTTGGCATTATTGAAAGATACCCCATTAAAGTCACTATTAGTATCAAGCAATTCAAAAAAATCATCCACAGCAATATAGAAAAAAATGGGCTTAAAGGACATTCCGACCTAATGCCAGAAGAAGTGTGGAAAAAACCATTAAGAGTTCCACCAATAAAAATAGAAAAATAAGTATTAGATATGTAAGATTTAATCCAAAAAATGAATTTAGAAGGATAACCCTTTTTATGAAGCCTGTTAATAATAAAATTCTCAGAGATGCTATCAAAAGCTTTCTTAATGTTTGGCACAATAAATATTTTTCCTCTTTGACTCTTTGAGAATTTCAGTGGCAGGTAAGATATAGTTTGTAGATACCTATCTTTAATAAACCAGATTGAGTATTGCTGATAATAGTATGCATGAGAAGTTTCATCTTAGCATCTAAAATGTTAGCAATAATCTTATAAAAAGCATTGCATAATGATATAGGCTTATAATCTGAAAGAGAAGTAATATTCTTATCACAAAGTAAAATTACTCTTAAGATATAGGTCTAATGTGTCTAATTTTATTTTTAAATGCAAGAGGACTTCATCCTAAATCTATAGATCCCTATTTGCAAGAAATGGATAAGTGTGTAATAAGTTATGATTTTTATTTTTTTTAATTTTAAAATTTAATTTAAATTAAATTTTATCCCTCTAAGTGGAGACAAAATGCTGAGCCAGTGGGCCCTATTCTTATGGCTGGAGCAAGTTCAGCCATGTGATAGATGGTGCAGAGCATTTGATTCAATTGGTTGTTTAATTGGTGGGAGCAAGTTTGTCCACACGATGGTCGACTGACTCAGTGCCTAAACTTAAGCATCTAGCCACGATCATCAATCATCCAGTCATATATAGATTGGATGGACGATTTATATTATACCACATAGTTCTGTAGTTTGGGCCTCTTCAAACGATGCAATAGAATGACACCATCACAGTTGTCTGTGCAATATGAAAGAAGCAGACTACTATGATTTTACCTAGTATAAACTAAACTCTAGTTTTAAATGTGGGCGAAAACACTATGTAGACAAACTCAGGCCATGAAACTTTGGAAAGTGACTATAGGCCCTAATCTACCATCTCAATGAGTTTGGGGGCTCTATGTAATGAGATTTGAAAGTTATTTAGCTTCCTAATATTTAAACTAGGGTTTAATTTTTACCTTGATATAATGGATCTCCAGGAAAGTTTGATAGCTAGTTTTTTCCTTGAAGCCTAGGGAACAACTTTGATGAAGGAGTCGAGTCTTTGGGAGTCTTCTTTGGGGAGTTAAATACACTTGATAATACTTAGCCTTTAGTGGCCAAAAATATTACCGTTGACAAGCTCCAAATGACTATGCTTTAGTGGGGAAGTATAGAAGAACTTATGGGGAGTATGAGCAAGGTCTTAGAACCTTGGAGGCTCACTAGTTGCAAAGTAATTCCTTCTCTTAGATTTTTTAAACTTTGTACACTTAAAGCTCTAAGGATTAGAGCAATGGCTATAATTTGTTTGGAAACTTGCATGGATGTTGCCACTCACTATACCAAGGGATTGTAGGGAAGTGGACTCAAAAGTTTAAAAAAACTTTAGATACTCTTTTACAAAGGGGGACCACTTGGGTTTGTCTTAGCTCAAATAAAGGGTTTAGCATGAGTTTTGGATGTCCTAGGAATTCTCAAAAATAAATTCAAATGGTTTAAACCAACTAGGATATCTTGGGTTTGTGGTTTTAGGGAGATTTTACAAATTTTAATGCATTTGTTTTTTTTTTTTTTTTAAACTAGTTTTTCTAGTCAAATAAGGCTTGGATGACTAGAATAGATGCCATAGGTAGTTTGGATGCTTGTTAGGTTTGGTCCACTACACTGGATTTCTTGGATTCAATATTTGAAAGGTTGAATCCCGATTTAGCAAGGTTTAAATTTTGAATGATTTCAAGTGGTTTGACCCATTTGACTGGTCAATAGGGGTCAAGACAATTAGGAAAGCCATTGGGGACTTCTATATGTTAATTGGATTGATTTTATAGAGTTTGGTTAATTGAATTTTAAATTTGAGTGGGTTTGACCACTTTTGCACAAGTATGTTTAGCATAGGTCAGCTGACTAAGTTAACTCACCAGGGTTGGTCCATATATGATTAAATTTTGATATTATCCATCATTTAAAGCAAGCTTGAGTGATGGGAGAGATTGATTTGATTTTAAATTGATGATTTGACCAAAATAACCTAATTTGACCAATTCTAGTTTGAGTTGACCAAGTCAACATTTGACCTGACCTAAGCTGACCAAATGTGTCCAATCCATAAGGAACTAAGTTTTTAGTTGATTTAATGAAATTCTAAAGTGAATTGGAATTTGCAATGAGTTTATTACAGTGTTTGATAAATTGGGCTAGGTTAGGTTAGCTCAATTGGTCACTTGAGTTAGCTATTAACTTAAGGGGCTAGGGATGATGATTTTAATTCAAGTGGATTCAAATGGTAGTGTTCGAATAGTATTTGAAGTCAAGATGATCATTATACTATAGGGTGTAATGCATTTAGCAATATGATTGGGTTTAGAATTTGGAGTTTGATAAGGTGCAGTGTACCTGAAGTTATGATTTGAGTTTGAAGTTTAAGATTTAGATGACCTTAGGAAAAAGTGAGCTCAACAAATAGACCCCAACATGTTTGATGAACATGAAGAGTTTATTGATCAGGTTGGCATTAAATTAAATGATCAATTGAGTCCAAAGACTTTTCAGACACCAATGTAGGTGAATGATGATCTTAAATTTGAATTTGATTTAAATTTAGATTGATACTTGAGAAAGAAATTGATCCTAAACAAGCAAATTTAAGTTGTCAAATTAGGATATATGAAATATCATATTCTCAATCCATCAAAATTTAAAAGAGAGTATGTCACTAGGGAGACATATCAATGTTGAGAATGAGATTTAGATGTAGATATGATATCGCTCGAAAAGCCATATACTAAATTCAAGGAGAGATGCCATTAAAGATATTCTTATGCCCAAAGTGAATAATATGTCAAAAGGATGGGCTTATACTTAAACATAAACTTTAATTTAATTTAAGGGGATAGTGAGTAGAATGCGATGTGAGCGGGCTCACATATGATAGCTATTTTTTTAAGGGTTTATAAGAAGCATATAGGATTCCGTGAAAATAGACTTAAAGTTAACTACTATTTTTAGTTGGAGCATATATGATGCATATGAAAAAGACACCTAATGACTATGTTCAAGGTTTAGAAGGAGGATATAGGATGCTATAAAATAGACTTAGACCTAATAGCCATTTTTAGTTATAGCGTATAATACATCTTAAGATGACATACCTGATGGCTATTTTTAGGGTCTCGATGCAGCATATAGGATTCCATGAATATGGGCTTAGACCTAACACCTATGTTTTGTGGAAGCATATAGGATGCCATGCAAATGGACTTAGACTTAATGGCTGTTTTGGGTGCAAGCATACAAGATACCATGAAGATGGTGTACGTAGTAGCTATTTGTAAGTTCAAGCATATATGATTCTAATCCATGAGAATGGGCTTAAACCTAATATCTACTTTTAAGAGGAAAAACATATAAGAT